>VUQG01000791.1:92127-107123 GCA_015106755.1 Etia nguti | reverse complement strand
TTCTTCACAGCTTATGAGAGGGGGCTGTGTGCATGAATATGTGTGTGCATATTTGTGTGTGTGTGAGGGGTCTCAGGTAGAAGTAAAAGGGATGTGAGACCATCGTCCCACTGTGGCTTTTTCAAATATGCAGGTTCTACCTCAAAAAAAGAAAAAAAGAATGAAAAGAAAGAAAGAAAGACAAGTGGACAGAGACTGCTTCCTAACTAAGGCCATCAACAGGTTTTACTTTAACCTCCTAGGACCTGGCGTCCACATATGTGGACATCACATTTTGGGCTGTCTAGACCAAAATACTAAATTGTGCCCTACAAGGACCTGATATCCACTTACAAGGACATTATACTGCCACTGTTCTATCGAAATTTATAACGAATGTCCTCATATGTGGATCTCATTTTTCTCAGAAACAAAAATCAAGTAAAAAAAAAAAAAAAAAATCAGGCAATTCTTTGTTTTTACATTCATCAGGTCCCAATCAGCTCAAATAGCAAAGAGAAAATAAAAATGTATACCATGACAGAGTTCGGGTCTTAGGAGGTTAATCCAGTGAAATATCCAGGAGTTAGCATACCCATTCAGTGTTAAAGAAAATCTGTCTCACTCATTCTTGACTTTTCTTCATAGACAGCATAAAAGTTTAGTGAAAGAAAGTAGTTTCTTTCACTAAACTTTGGAAAAGTGACGCCAATGCAAAAGGGACCTGCTTTCTTTTTAATGGCCAGTAGGGGGCGACTCCACTGGTTGCAAAAAGTCTTCCAGTTGTGTAGAAGTCTATGGGAAAAGAAACCTTGGCTCCCTTGTTCGGTGACCTCAGTAAACACTTTCCCGATGACTTAATCGTGGTTATATTGAATAAAACACAAAGTTTAATTTGTAACTTATGGAGAATTGTACAGTATGCTCACTGGATAACCTCATTAGCTAATGACAAGTTTCCTATTGATCATAATGCCCAGTTTTAAAGCACCAACATGGCAACAGCAAAACTGGTGGCATCAAAAGGGGACTACATTAAGCAGTAGGTGATGTCATTTTTTAAATGGTATTTTCTTTTCTTTAGCACCATCATGAAGTTGACTGTTTTAGCCATGGCCATGGCCATTTTTCTTCAAAGGATTAATTATTAGGTGACTTTTGATGCCATCACCAACACCATCATCACAGCAAATCTGATGACTTCCCAATGAGCCTCATAGGAGGTTGATGGGAATCTCATGGTACATCCATCTACAAGACATTTCCTGCCTGTCCCTACTGCAGCTACCCACAAAGACAAAAACAACCAAATAACAAACTATACATATCTACTAAGCGTGATGATAGCTTTTCCTCTGCATGCAAAATTACTGATAGCTCAAAGCCCCCCAGAAGCACAGCCTTGTTGAGTCTAAGATCTAAGATTAAATAAGTATATTCTGCTTTTTTCCACAACATTTTAAGCCTCATCAAGATTTGAAGACAACCCACTTGCTTTGCAGGAGTGAAATGCATTAAACACGTCGTCACAAGTGAAGACAACAAAGAGTGGAGAAGGAAAAAGTAAAATATATAAATATATTTTCATGTATTCCACAGCTTGCCATACTGATTATTTCATAATAACATTTGATAAATCTAATGCATAATCCACTTTGGAAGATGGGTCTTTTTCTCAGGAAGAGAATAAACGTTAGGCCCAAGAAAGGATTTATTAGCAGTTTAGTTGCCTGCTCTAAAAGACTGACTCATTGGAAAAGTCGGAGATGGATAAGTGAAGTGTTTCCTAAAACATAAACCTTCACTTCACTTTTATTATGCATATTTCAGAGTGCGTCGAGTGTAACTTGCTCATGTTTTTATGTTTTTGTTTTAGAGTTTTCCCTGACGGGCTTATGAAGTCCCACATTTGTAGGAATATCAAAAATAGTGGAAATGCTACGGTCCGATTATTTGATGTCTTCCATATGGACAGAATTAAACCACAGACTGGTTTTTGCTGGTCCGTCATTAATGAATGGGGGGAGTCATTATTCAAAATGGCATCCTATTACATCATTTACTATTCTTGGATATCGCCTTCTTATGGCTGTGATGCTATACGTGTTGGGACCCAGTTTACAGTTTACAGGACCCAGTTTACAGCGATGAATAGGAAAAGCTACATTTGAGATTGGTCCCCACTTAATACAGCTTTTTTGTTTTTTCTTTTTTGGAAAATATGTGCCAAGGAAAATGATCTACAGCAGCTGGAGGCATGACACGAAATGAAATGCAATAGAGATGCTTGTCGAGAACAACTTCAAACAAAACCCAAACACGGAAGCAAACTGCTGGACCGACTGAGGATTTAGCCACAAGCACTGTGAAAATGTTACAGTAAACATCAAGGGCGTGTGTGTGGGTAAGTGAGCGTGTGACATACTGGCTCTCCATCTGGCCCAGGTGGTCCTCTCTCCCCAAAGTCCCCAGGAAACCCCTGAAAACAGAGAGAGGAACTTTAATGTTGGCGACATACAAACAGCAACACAAACATAGATATATTTAGAAATGTATGTCCTGTTGCTTGTACTTCAGCTCAGAGACAACTGATTTTTGGGAAACTTGGGGGATGCGCGTAGCTGTGAACACAGCATTCAAATTGATTTGGTGAGCAGCTCCTTATAGACACATCCAGCACTTATGGAGGGACACAACTATTCATTATAGGAGTGGTTCTGGCCATGTGATGCCCAATGTAATCTGCCCCAAAAATCCACTAAGTTCACCATTTATTCACTAACTGAAGCAGTCTGTCATTTAATGCTGAGCAGGAAGTGTTCAGTCGCTTCTTTATTGGCCAAATGACACAATGAGAATGAGCAATGAGAGAGATCCAAAGCAGCACATTTAAGGAAGCAAAAACAAACCAATAAGCTGAAAGATGGTATAAAGCTCTTCAGAGATAATGATCACTGGAGATGGATGATCGTTCTCTGGAGCGTCATCTCTACAAGTCTTGTGATCTATTGCTGAAATAAGCATATTTTAGTTACAGTCACTTTAGTGTACACAAGGCAATTGTATTTGCATTGATTGTGCAAATACTGATGCAATTAAAAAAAGAAATGCATTGTAGTAGGGTGAAATATGCCAATGCGAATGGCCTTAACCACGGAGTCAAGTTAACAAAGCACACTTTCACAAATACTGCTGACTACTGCACAGCCAAGAGTGCTGCTACTGTAATAGTGCGGCAATTATAATAATTTCACAGAGTCAAATATAGCATTAAATATAAAGTAATTTGAAATATGCACAAAATAAGAGTATAATGGCTCCATTAAAAGCATTAAATCTATCAGCTGTAGGCTGAGTGTAGCCAACTGTCCTACCATAAGCCAAGTAATTACTCTGTCCATTTAGCAGTAACAGGGAAGCTAATCAGAGCTTTGCTAACAGTTGGTGGTTTAGCACAGAAAAACCACATCTGCATAAAGCAGTAAGGCCAAGGCATTTTAAACCAAACCATTCAGAAAGACTCATAATGGCTAGGTTCTGCTATTCTGGCCTCAATGCATTGTTTCAAAATGCCAATTACTGTTACCTCCAGAAAATGTCAGTTATTTCTGCAAGACTGGAGATGATTTA
Organism: Etia nguti; assembly: GCA_015106755.1. Taxonomy (NCBI): domain Eukaryota; kingdom Metazoa; phylum Chordata; class Actinopteri; order Cichliformes; family Cichlidae; genus Etia; species Etia nguti. The sequence continues at coordinate 103,514 of VUQG01000791.1, read as the reverse complement.
GATATACTGCATTTAAATCTCTGTCTATACTTAGAAGCAAATTGTGCTGACTAAACGCAACTCCTTTGCAGGTTGTTTCTTGAAAACAAAATGCCATTTCAACCTCGCTTTTAGACAATAATAAATCCCTTTGACTGATGCTTTCTAAATGTTTCTGCTGAAACTTCGCATCAGGTCGATGAGGCGATCCTAACAGCACTAACTGCTGTAATTGCACATTGTTTCTGTAGCAGGTAGAGTACCACGCTACCTGAAAACAACGAAGAAGAAGAAAGTAGCGTCATTGTGCTGCAGAAGCCTGCTTCATAGCACGATGAAATTGTGAGCGCAGGGGGAACACACATCTACGAAGGATGACAGTGACCCAAAAGATGAATCATGTAGCTGTCACCGTACGAGCTGAGGACAAATGTGGGAAATGTGGATTTGCCAAGTACTTAAAAAGCCTTTGAGGAGAGTCATGTGAGCCTTTAGTGTATTTCTGCTTTCACATTATGTCAGACCACCCTTTTCATCAGCCTCAACCTTAAAAAGGATCAAACAGCAGCAGCACTTACTGCAAGATACTGGGCTGATATAAAAGAACTGCAACAGATGAGCCTGATAAAGACAACCACCACCAACAGACAAACACAGCCGAACAGAAAAAAACGGTTATGTAGAAATGTTGGCAATGCACTTTGGAAACTTTTTAAGCTTTCCACGGTTCTAGATATATTTGCTCTTGACTGGTTGGTAGATGGCAGACTGTGCGTCTGTGTGTGTGTGCTTCCTCGACAGAGTACAAGTGCTCTGGTGATGGCCATTAAAATGTCTGGCTCATGTTCCTGTGGTTCTTCTGTTCCATCAGGGAGGAGAGGGATGATCTCTGAGGGATCATCTCATTAAGCATTCAAGCTTTCCATTTTCCATGCAAAAGCACTAAAACCAGATGACAGTGATGACGATATGTGTGTCTTTCAGCTGCTTTTGCAGGCCAGAAATGTACTTAATTTCTAAATTTACTTCAATACATTTAATGCTGTCTTCTAAGGATGTTATGCATAAGAAATGCCATTGATATTGGTACTAAACAGACCAAAATAATTATATTTTTATATCCCTGTGCCTTTTTCATGAAAAACTTATCTTATAAAGCAGGCCTCTTTAAGTGAGGAGAACACCCACGCATACACACTCTGAAAAAAATCTAACGCAATCAAATCAAATGCAAAAGGCCCCAAAAACTTCTGAAGTGCTAAATTTGTATCTGCAGCTGCTTCTTAAACAATTGCCTAATAACAGAATAAGAATCTGCTTCTAAGAGCCTCACAATAGTGGACACTCGCTTGCGTGTGTTTAGACGTTTTGGCCAATAAATGCCTTATTTACTGAAAAGCCAATAAGCAACAGCTGCAGAATGATCTCAGCAGTGTGTGTTGGGGGTTACACACTCTTTCTAAAACACTCTGTCAAACTGACTTTGAACACTATATCTGACACACACAACAGAATCAGCGGCTTCCTTCCAAATGGCTTGGCTCCATGCTGGGGGGGACCGAAAGCCCATTACTCCAACAAAAGCCTTTTTCTTGTTACATCCAAGACCCTGACATGTGGCTGGTGGGACTTCACTCTATTCAGGCTGCAGTTAACCCTTCCAACAGCCATGGAAATACTGAGCTGATTGAAACAATGACGTAAATGCAGACCTTATAAATTTTCATACGTGTATGTGTTGGATTCTTTGCACAAAAAGTTTCGATATGACTCAAATACAGGACATTTTTCTTTTTTTAAAAATTTGTCTCTGAACTTTAAGGTTCTAAAAGCTATAATCAGCATCCATAACAAAGCAAACATTCAAAATGAGCACAATTTATCACATTTTTGAAAGATTATCTGCAAAGTATGTTGAGACAAAACTTTACCGGCCTACCCATCTTGCCCCTCTTCCCTGGTTCGCCGGGTATACCCTGAAAAGCCAAACAAGATAGAGAGAGCAGAGGTAGAAAAGAAAGCAGAACAGCAAGGGTGAAAAGAAGACAGAAACAAAGAAGAAAGACAGAGTCAGACATTATGTAAAAAGCCATATCAAAATCAAAACATAGCACTTTTGGGTAGAACTGATTCAAGCTCAAAACACACTATTAAAAAGCCATAGCTGTAAGCCTGTCTCCTCTCCTGCTTCAGCAGATGTGAACAACAGCTGACTGCAGCCTAGCCTATATTTTCCAACCTATTATGAGAGATCTAGGCTTCCATTGTGCACATATATCTATTAAATGAGAACAAGAGTTTGCTGGAAGAAGAGAGCTATGCATAGTCTCTGCTTTATGTGTATCTTTCTGGCTACAGATGGTACAAGTCCTGATTACAGCCTGTCCTGTACTGATGCAACCTCCTGGACCGTGTCATAAGTAGGCAAATGGCTGTACAGAAGTAAGAGGCCTTAGTGAGTTCAGGCAGTTCAAAGGCCTTAAAAGGGGGGCTTTTATTATGAGTCATCAAGACTCCCACACAGCTTTATACAGCAGCATCTCGGACAGCTGGGGACTGCTTCTCGTGTTATAACAACAAGACAGCTGAATGTACAAAAGGCAGAAGAAGAAATGTTGTCCTTTCGCAGGCCCATTAGCTGGATTCGGCTGGTCCGTGTACATTTTCTGAGTTACCGATTGCTTCAGAGAAATATACATTTAAAAAGGACTCACTCTTTCGCCATCAGGACCGGGCAGGCCAAAAAGGCCAGGGATTCCAATGAAACCCTGAAGGAGAGAAGAGGAGACAGGAGGAATATGGATGAGTATTTGGATCGCATAAAAGCAGTAGGAAAAAAAAAAACCTAATGGCTCTGGGGCTGGTTTTCAGTGGATGACGGTCCACCACGGACTGGGTTGGCTTGCATGAAGAACCAAGCCATGAGGCAAGTGTATATGCCCATGGACTGCATGGTGCTGGCTTCCACGATGTAGTCCAAGGGCACATACCCTCACGCCAGGGATCTCTGAAGATAGCCAGGACATCACACTGGGCTGTCAGTATGGTGGAGACACACACAGACGACAACAAGCAGAAACACCACAGTTGAACGCTGGAGGAACAGTTCAGATGCTAGTTAGAAGCGAGGCGTCAGATGAGTTTACACAATACGTAGTAGTCAGCAAAGGAAAGAGAGCAGAAAACAGAGAAAGGTAGTGCAGTGAGCAAAAGGGGGACTAGAATGCCTCCATAAGACAGCAGGGCCTCAAACTGAGCTTAAACAGGAAATTCCAGCCAGTGGGGGCAGGGGGAGGCTTCGGAGCAGCCAAGGGAATCCGATAAAGAACCTTTATTGAAATGCAACATAAAAATCAGTTCGTGTCCACCCGCGTCTGTTTTTTTGTTTATCTGCCTAAAGGGTGTTGGTTTGCATGAGGAGGCTTATCAACAGCCAGTCTTTGAATAAGAGTCTATATACAGTAACACAATGTTTGTACTACAAGTAAAGGCTCCTAAGTTTAGCACGCTATTAACAGTGGTACACACACTAGTTGAGTGTGTGTTTATTTATGTGTGCGGTGGTGGATGCTGGTGCAACTACTACCATGCATGCTTTCATACATACTAGCATTTGGCTGGTGTTGCATTCAAGTACGTGCTCATCCAACAACAGCTTTCTAGCACAAAATGCTAAAGCTTGTGAGTGGGACCTTAATTTAGCAACTTCTTTGTGCATTTTTTATAAATGTCATGAGACGAGTAGTGTTGGAGTGAAAGTGTAAGCATTTTCAGTGATCCTGTCAAAACATCAATACTGGTCATTTAGACAGATCTAAGCTTGAGCAGCACATTTGTAGAGTAGAAAGTTGACTCCTTACCCGAACGCCTTTAGGCCCCATTGGTCCTATAGGCCCAGGTAAACCCTGAAAATCAAAGAGAGGAATTTAATTTAGCAGCCCTGCACTTGAAGCTGTGCCTGAAGTACTTCATTTGGGTTATACCAAAGTCTACAACTTTAACTTTAGAATGGAATATTTTAAAAAGCAATGCAACAGAGATACATCCTAATATTATAATTGGTAAGGTTTATTATAAAAATAACAGGAACCTTCCAAATAGGGGGAAGGTGATAGGACACAATAATAAATGCTCCTGTACAATACACTGCCATACATTTCTGTATAGCAGCTATGGCTTAAATACTGAAGTGGATCTCTATGTTCATTTCTGAGGCACTTATTTTTCATTTTCCAACTCTTCTGTTTAGTATTTAACCAGATATGTTTTTTTCATCCAAGCCATCTGCTTAGCATAACCTAATTCCTCTTGGCCCTCTGCCCTTACTATGGCCCTGACTACAACTGTACCAGTCACAGCAGAGGATTTACTGCACCTGCCTGCCAGGATAACCTTTGGCACCTGGGCTCCCGACTGGACCTTGCTCACCCTGTGGGGAAGAGAGAAAGAGAGAGACAAATGAGAAGGTGGAGGAGAGGGAGAAAGCGGTAGGGTGGGCAATCAAAATTGCAGCAACACAAACACACACAAGCAGGCCATTCATAGTAGTGAAGGGTTTCAGTGAGGTAGACAAAGCAGATGGGATGAAATGCAGTGATTGATAAGTATAATAACCTTATGTCTCCAATACGTTTCTTTTTATTATTAAATTAAATGTCATTTATTTATTTATTTGTACATCAAATCATCAAAGTGTCAAATCACAACAAAAATCTCTTCAAAAATCACTTCAAGCTGTTTTATGGTGTAGGATAAAGACCCTACAGTAGTAGAGAAAAAGCCCCAACAATCAGCTGCCCCCCTATGAGCAAACACTTGGTGGCAGTAGGAAGGAAAAACTCCCTTTTAACAGGAAGAAACCTTCAGCATATATATATATATACATACATATATATATATATTACTAGCTAGGTGTGTTTTTTTGTATTGTTTTGATTTAAAACATCAAATTTTATTATTAGGTCAAAGTGGCAAGGAAATAAACACTCTAGAAAAGTATATGTACCTCAAATTGGTACTTAAGTAGAGTACTTGTTTAAATGAACTTGGTGACATTCCACCCCACTGAACTTTTCCCACTGATTACCATGAAAAGCTTTTTTTTCACTCCTCACTTTTCAGATGTGTTCCAGACCATAGTCCCTAATTAGCAGTTTGGTTTGCATGCATGTACCGTATATGTCACTGTCAGAAGGCATGAGACATGTGCACAGAAGCAGGATGTGTTTTTTGCAGAGGACAAGCGTTTGTGTCTTACTTTCCTTGCCATTCCCTCTCTCGGATAAATGCAGTGTATGATTCTGCCAGTTAAAACACTTTGGCTTTGTGACATTCGGGACTTTAACTGACCAGCAGTAGGTTTAGGCCCTGAATACAGCCTGTGGTGCATTACAGTAACAAAGTGTCATCAAGACTTAACACACAGCAGCTGGTGCTTGCTTCTAATAACCGGAGTGCACACAACAGCAAATAGTTGTGTATGTTACTAACTTGGTCGCTGGCACTATGGTAATTTACACTGTGATCATCATCAGCAGAAGCAGCTATGTGGGAAACAGGGGGGCGTTTGAGGATGAATAGAGTGGGAGGGCATATTAGTAAAAAGTACCTTCTCCACAATGACTAGAGCAGAAACTCTCCAAACTGATGACGTCATCCTGAGCACGGGGACTTATTTAAAGCTGTGACAGTGAGGAGAAATTTCCACTCTCCTTTTCATGACTAAGATATTTCTTTAATGCAAACAGTAGTATGACCCTGCCCAATTGAAAATAACTTTGGACGCAAGGCTGGATGCTCCGTGCTTAAAAATAGTGTTGAGCTGGACTAAACAGCCAGAGTCATGTCTTCCGTCACTTAGCAGGGAATAAAAGACTCCATTGAACGAATTCCCACAGATTAAGGAAAGTCAAATAGATAAATGACCTTCGAAATATGACAGAAAATAAAGGCCAGCTAGAAAATAGCATAGCATGTCATAGTGTGACATGCTGTAAGACAGTGTGACGATTGAACAACAAGCCCAGAACACAAGAGACACACACAAAGGGAAACTTTCTCCAGGACTGCAGAGTAGCAGCCACTGAGTGTGTCACTGTTGGCCTACTTGGCTTGTTCCTGTTTCTTTTCTCTCTATTTTTTCCTCTCTTTGGCATCACTTTCTGATATCCTGGAGTGCATCGCTTTAACACAGTGCTTTGGCCAGATGTCTGTCCTCACCAGTGCTTTATAACAGGCTAATCTAATCTGGCTGCCCGGCTGGCATCCTCAGTGCACGCACACATACACACAGAGCGAAAGGTTGAACACCTGGAATGAATGACGACTGAGATTTTGAAGAATGAAGCGAGAGCAAGGGTTTAGACTTGAGTGAGGTGGGCATGAATGGAGACATATGTGGACACTAATGAATGTATATGCACTGCAGATAATGTGATGTACATGAGGTAGAGAAAAGTGCCTAAAGGAAAAGAGTTCATCTGGGGAGATTTAAGGTTAAATAAGCAAAATATAATGAAGATATACAAGATATAGAAATGAACATGTTTTTTTTTTTGGTAAGTGTGAGGGTGACTGTTGCAGAAGTAAAAGAGAACACCTGTGAAAATACTTACAGGCTCTCCAGGGAGTCCGGGTTGGCCAGGGAAACCTTTCTGTCCCTAAATAAACCAAAATATCACATGATAAGTGAGTATAAAATAATAACAGAAAAAAAGAAAGAGGTGGGGAAAGTCTGAAATGATTCACAGTTGAGGAAAAAGCCTGACAAACACAGGAGCATGTGTGGGAATGACAAGTGGAGTGAAGTGTTAACACGAACAGCACCAACAGACAAATTTGGTGCCATATGCAAGGTATCAATCTGCCCTTCTGTTAATGGATCAGACTTTCCACTGGCTGTGTTCACAGGGTCTTCGGGAGACTATTGCCAAGATCATGGCATGTTGAGGATATAAATGCCTTCCTGTTTAAGTCAGATAGCAAGGCCCTCCCCCTGCACGCAGGCAAGACTGCAACACAGAAGACAGCCTGACATAGTGCTTTCCTGCAGTTTTTGCTGACTCCAGCAGCACAGACCCCCGACAAAGACTGGAGGAAAAAGAAAAAAAACTAAATCAAAGGTAGGAAGACATGCCTTCCTAGACCACAGTTTGACAGAGTGAGGGAGGAAGAGAGAGAGAGAGATTAAAAAAAAGGAAAGAGGGAGAAAAAAACAAAGTAAAAGCAGACGGCCGAAGAAAGGAAAGACTCCTGTTGTCCCGTTTTCCTAAACCACAGCTTCAGCGTTCCAAGCCAAGACTCCCAGAGTTCCTGTAAACTATCCACTGCTCTGTCAACTGACTGCAGCAGGAGAAGAGGACGCAGCATCCCTCTTCTCATTACGTTACACGATCGCTCTCGTCGGTCTACTACGCAGCAGCACTTTAAACTGCTGTTCTCAGCATTTTAAACACCACCTTCTGCGCTTTGATAGGTCCAGCAACTGTGTCAACAAAGAGCTGTTTTCTAGTAAACCTTTGATAATTGTCATTGCAGATCTATTTTTTTTTTAACATTCTGCTTTTATCTGTGTCTAACACACAATGCCTTGTGTTGTGTTGGAAAACCTTCACCTCACATCATCTGGTGCACATCATCAAAAGACCACTAGGAGGAGATGCCTTTGGCTGAGAGGAAAATACATGAGTAACACAAATAAACAAGAAGAGATGTTAGCAGGTGCTGACAGACTTCTGCAGCAACACAGTGACACAAACTTGAATTTTTATGGGTTTTCATATTTTGCGAAAGCATTATCACTAACTGGTACACAGAAGAGAGCAGATGGACTCAAGAGACACATGCTGCACGTGTCTGAAAATTTCCCAATTGTAAAGTGCAATATTATGACGGTGGTCGGCTTGGAAATATTTGTGTTTTTTTGATGATCCCTTACACCTGTCCAAATATGCCTGTTGGTCTGTTTATACTGAGACACAACCACTGGCTTTTAATTACTACTTAAATTAATTTCTGTTTTCTATCCACTTCTTCACTAACATATATTCTCTGAAGAAGCGGTGACCTAAAGCCTTTCTCAAGCTTGGAAACACATATGCAGGTTCACAAATGTGTGGACATTCGCACGGATGGGCACATGACCAATCGCACACGAAGATACATGCACCTCATTATACCCTCCATCTTATTACATGGCTTACTTGTAGTACAAACATGTGTAGTGGCTTATGTTCCCATGGTGTACTGTGAGGTCCACTAACCACAAACACACACATGCACACATGCCGTGGTTCCTGTCTATTAACCATACCCTCTCAACCTCAGCTAGACCATCTTAGATCCTTATCTTGCTCATTATGAGCTTGCTAATGAGAGTGGCCATTCCCGCCAGGCTGCCTGTGTTTACAATGCCACTTGTTTAACAAGCATGTGTGTTCAATCAGATAAACCCACCAGAATGCTTTTCATTTACAGCAGCCTCCCGGTAGCACTCTATAAGCACAATCCCTCCTACCCCGCTAAGCCTAGGAGTGCCCCGAGGGAACGCTAAGCGCATTTTGGCAGAGAGAAAATAAAAGACATGTTGTGTCTGCTGATGACATGTCATTCCTTTGACTTGTTACCAGCCTTGCTGTACACACTTAACATTGTGGGTGTTCAAATGAGTGCCAACCTCATATGTGCTTAACAATTGTACTCCACAAACAATGCATATCTGACTGAACTGTGCAGCACCCTGGTAGCAGAAATACACCACTCTCCTCATTAATCTCTGCTTTCATCTCTTCAAACCCTACAGAATGGAGCCAGATGATTGCTCAGCGTAATCGTCTGGCTCCATGTATACATTGAATGTACAGGAGAACATAAACGCTCCACGCAGGGACAGACAAAAACAAACAACTGTGCGAAGGAACTGGACAATTTGGCTGAAATTTAGCCAGTGGAAAAAGATTCCTCATCTCATCCCTGTCTGCACAGCAATTTCAGCACAATGTTTCCTTGCATGCAGTATCACTGTTACTGCTACCAGAGGACAGAAGAGTGATTTGTTGTAAAACATGCAAAGAAAATGATGGTTGATTTGAATTCTCTCATAATTATGATGATGATGAGCATGTGGAGCATTTGTTAGTTTGAACAGTGAGCAGGAGCTTAATGGAGAGAGTTTGGTTTGGAACGGGACTTCAGACAGATTAATGTCATACAACAAACTGCCATGCACAAATAAAGGAAATGAGGATGATTAATACACTGTCTGGAACCGGGAGTGAAATACAGCATATGATTCTACCTTTTAATTATAGGATACCTCTGCTTTTGGACTTCATTGAAAAGGAATTTTTTTTGTATAAAACTGAAAAACAAACAGTATAGTATCCTTATATATACACATGTTCATTTTCCATATGGGAACTTATTTTTGCATCGGAGTATCCAAACTTTGCTTACTGTAAAACAATCACATATTTGGATAGCACGTATGCGAAAAGCACAAGTACAGAGACTTTTTTTAAACACCACAAAGTGTCTCAAGACAGTCACATTTTCCCACAATGTTGCATAACCACTGAGTCGACAAGAGTGTTTATGGATTACTTTCCAGCTGTCTGGATACATATTGACTGGTTACATATTTCTATTTTTCAGACTCTTGTAGTCTTTAAAAGTTTGCACAATGTCTGACAAATTATGAACATTTTCAGACGATTCAGTTGCCAAAAGCAACGATGACCGTGCTGATTCACATGCCCATTACAGCTATGTTCAAGATACATGGTTTGAACCTGCACTTAGCAGTGATGACACCTACAGCACCCACAGGACATAAATCCCTTATTGTCCTACAGTCATTAACAGAAAATTTGTGCAGGTTTTTGCTATTTCATTGTGCATGAATTCAAATTGTTGTGTTAAATGGTTTTAACCAGTTACTGTAATGTACATAACAAAGTCCTAATAAAGCAATGTGATATTTAGAATCCTCATATATCATTCCTTACATCCCTATAGGCTGTCAATGCAAACAATGTCAATAAGAAACATAGCTTTAAATAGCTTCATATAGCATTGAATTGTCCTTTAAGGAGAGGTGAGAGGTCAAATGTAAAACTTTATATGGTACTTTCTATATTTTGACAATACACACCACACTTGTAAGAATGACAGTTTCTTAGTTAAAAGGCTTTATGTCAATTTTCGACCAATAAATCATTACGTTGACTTTGAAGACCTTGGTGGATGTAAGCCACATTTTAATGGATTCAAAATCTTTTGCGCTATGGTGTTTACAGACAGAATGACACACATGCAAATGCTGCAAAAAACATCCCTTCCTTGGCGGAGGTAATAATACTAAATGTCTACATACTATAACAGATAGATGCATAGACATATTCTGTATGAGTTTCCAGGATGCAATGTTTGTCGTCCTCTTAAAACTTAAATTTAGGATTTTTAAAATATTGGCATGTTGTTTTTTTCAAACAGGAGACATCTACCAAGGCTCAGACAAAATTAAATGAGATGCTTATTAATACTGGCCTAAACAGCCTAAAGTAACAGCTAACAAATGCAACATAAACTGGATTAAGCTTGTGTTTTAAGCCCAGCAAATAGATATTGCTCTGCTCGACTGTATGTCTCGACTTTCGGGTGAAAAAAGTATGGACACTTTAAGAGACAGGCAAAAAGTGAGGAGAGACAGATCAGCTAGCCCTGGGATGAGACACAGAGGCATGTAGGCAGTAAGGTGAGACATGTGGCTTGTACTGTGGATTTGTAGTTGAGGTTTGGCCCTGTCTATGTCCCCTATCCCTGACCCTGCCTCGCCATACTGAAAAACCATTCAGAGCCTGCCTGGTAGAACAAATGTTGTACAGAGCGGAACATACTTGGCTTGTCTGACAGTGTAAAATCGCACTCTAGTATCACACATTTAAAGTACCACTGTTTCCTCCATTAAAGTTTCCACGGAAAAAAAAAACAACAAAAAAACCCAGCAGCCAAATTCCAGAATTCCCGGTCGAAACATCACGGCTAAGGATGAATTAGAGGCTGGATATTTGTGCGTGTTTGTGTGTGAGACAGAGAAAGTAGAAGGGATACAAATACAGAGGAGAAGAGAGGAAAAGTTGCTGTTGTCCTGTTTTCCTAAACCACAGAAAAACAAGCAAACGAGACAGAGAAAGTTAAACAGCTAGAAACACAAGAGCAATATGAAGGTGTTTCAGGGTGGCCTACGAGGGAAGTGCAATGCCCATAATTGTTGTTATTTGTTTTCAAATATTGCATTCACTTTGTATTCACCAGGCTTCTGTGGAAATGGAGAGATCTACATCAGGGCGAAACGCGTCTGGGACTTTCCACCTTGAAAATGAACAGAACAAGGCCTGTTTGAGGAGTAC
>VUQG01000791.1:65814-92107 GCA_015106755.1 Etia nguti | reverse complement strand
AGTACCGTTTGGCCGACTGACTCACACATCTGTCACAATGTTGCATTAAGGATGGAGATTCATTTAAGGAAACTGGTGCTACAGTGGATAGCCGAGAACTACAACAAGTTATTGTGCTTTGTTTACTGCAGGATGGAAGCGGGTTAATCAGCTTCTTTGTGTTTGTGTATGGAAAGGAAGTTGACTCCTTGCAGTTACTTTAACAAGTTTCCTTTATAGTCAAGTTGTCTGTGGCTCATTGACCAATACCTGAGGCATGCTTTGGTGATGTCAGTCTCTGTGTGTGTGTGTGTGTGTGTGTGTGTGTGTGTGTGTGTCTGTGGATGAAGTTGCTATGGCTACGTCCCCCTAGACAAGAGTCTATGATGTCATTCTGATAATTTGAGCTATAATGTGCCCTTGGGTTTTATTAAAGCAGTTTGCGCCGCCTCTGGACTGCATGTAGATAAGCGGAAAGTGCTGCTGAGTGTAAAAAAGTAAGTATACAGTGCATACTTTAAAGTGATCTTACATTTATGCTAATAAACAAATCACTGTCTTAAATAATCTGACCTAATCTGTGTAGTCACCCATGGCCAAGTTAAAAGGCACTAACTTCTTGATAAATCTTCAAATTGCTAGTTTTAAAAGGAATCTGTGAATGTTTTCCACCAGCCTTACATTTTTTTTTTTTGTTTCCATTCTGGCTGTGTGTGTGTGTGAAAGAGAGAGGCAGGGACATACAAATGGACTAAGACACACACACAACACACACAGAAAAGCAGACACCTAACAAAAGCCATATGTTGAGCCCGAGGTAGCCATCCAGCTGAAGTCTGACACTGTGTTACAGAGCACTGTGGCTCTGGGAAGAAAGTAAATACAGCCAGAAGTGCTTTACACCTAGTCTGAAAGGCATACAGTCAACCTGCACTATTCAATTACTGACCTAATTTGTTTAAAACATGTGCACGGCTCAGCTGCATTTGATGCATGATGTGATTGGAAGCTTTTAATAGGATCTTCTTTTCATTTATCAGACATATGTTTGCAACAGTTTACTTGAAAAAGGGTGAAAGGAACTATTTTGATGCTGACTGGAAGAGTGCACAAAGATTAAACTGAAGTGGTTCCCAACATTTTTCTGGCTCACATGCAGTCTTTGTTTATACCTGTCAAGTTTCAGAGGTATTCAATTTAATTAACTGCCGTCAGCTGGAGTTTACTTGGCACTACTATATGAAACTGTGGGTCAGGCTCCACTCCTTTATTCTGGCTTTAGTAGTTTATTCACTGCTTTATATGACTACATAACTAAGTTTACATTGTTTGCAGGTTAAAATCTTGTTTCTCAACCTGCTCTCACTCCTAAGTCATTACAAACTGATACTTGGTCAGGTACCTAGCATATTACACTGTAATAACCTGGGTAATTTTTACATCGTTTTGCAACTTGTCAGTGGAGGAGTTTAAAACGCTGAGTAAGGGGAAAAAGTACTCCACCGACGTAGTCACTGTTACGGAATGGGTAACCATGTTAACCAAGGATGCGTAACCACAGTATCCAAGGAAACGTGACGCAGATGGGAAAAATGGGGCTCTTAGTGTGTGTTTAACATGACAACCCTAACTTTTCCCCTAAATCTAACCATAGAGTTTCGCTGCTTAAACGTAACTACAAGTCAAAAATAGAGAGTGAAAGTAAAGGAGCCCCAGTCATTCACCGCCCAACCTACTTTTTAAATTCGGACTATAAATTTTCTGCTCTTCTCACGTCGGCAATGCTAAAACGAAACGCTGTATATTGGAAAATTATGTTAAAGGTGGTTCCCCTAGAGTTAAAATATGATTCTAGGGAATGGGAATGTGATGCATCCTTTCTCTAACCACTAACCAAGAAGCCACATTTAATTCTGACACATTGCATTTGGCTGATTGTTTGTATCTTTTCCACATGTACTGAGCCAAAATTTGTTCCTTTAAACTTCAACTGCTGAAGCGACCTCAGGGAACAAGTATTAACAAGTAGTAACACACGCGCTCACAAAGATAAGCACACAGGGATGCATTCATGACCACAGAGACACATACACAACCCAGACATTCAACTTGGTCTTAATCTCAGTCTGTACTTGTTACACTTCTGTCTACCAGAAGGTCCGCCCTACATTTTACTTCCTTGGACTTATGAATCACTCAAGCCGTGCCTTAAGTAAGCATTAAGACACTAGCAATTTGATGACTGAGTGCGTGATCCCCATTCTCTTTGCCCCATTAAAAAAAAAAGCCTGACCCCTTTATCTCCTGCGGCAGCCTTCCTGCCAGATCTGTGCAGGATCCAGTAAACAAACTGGCGAGCACAAAAAGGAAAAACAAAAATGGACAGAATTGGGAAGCAGAAGATGAGTAGAGATACTTTTACAAAGATGAGCAGGTTATACACAAACAACACCACACACAGACACAATACGAATACACAAAGGGGTGCAGTGACTCATGCATTGCCTTGGGCCTTGCTGCTCATAGTTTGCAGATGCAAACACTTTGCTCGCTTTTCAGTTGGTAAATAGGCATTTAAGAACAATTCACTTCAGTTTAGTGAGAGTAAACTTGGTGAAAGGGTTTTGAGAAGCTCTGGAAGGACATTAGTCAATTCTTACCTTTCGACCTGGCTGGCCAATCATTCCAACTGGGCCAATGATCCCTGAGTCTCCCTGGAATACAAAGTGGGAATATTTAAAGGCCAAGTGTGGAGGAAAGTGAGGTCACACAAACAGCAATCAGAAATGTGCTCAGAGCCAAACAGGACATCATTACAAATTAATGGGGAAAATAAGTATAGAGAGGATATTATACCTTCTCTCCTTTGGGTGCTGGTCCAGGTGAGATGCCAGGGTCACCTTTGTTCCCCTGGGAAAAAGAAACAAATGACTGAACTCACACAGTGAAGTCAATCATATTTATTGTATGAATAAAATATGAACATTTTTTCTTTTTGTGGAAGACTTAAAGCCGTAAAGGGTTCCCTCTATATATCACATACTTAAAGATAAAAAGCAAAGTCTTTGTTGTGTGACAAATTTAGTAACACATATGCTTTTCTTAGTGCCCTCCACACACACACACACACACGCACACACACACACACACACACACACACACACACACACACACACAGACAGACCAAGCTTCATTGTCAGCAGGTAACAATAATGGGGTTTCAACACATCAAAGCCACGGATCGGAAATTGCACTGAGTGCTGACTCCCTCTCTTTCCCCTTCGGACCCCTGCCATTTACAACTCTGTCTCGTTTATTAATGATGAAAGAACGAAGATTGTGGTGCACCTCGAGACATCAAACAATCCATAATCTTTCTTTCAACACACTTCCCAGGAAGAAGAAGCTTGGCCCACACCAGTCTGACTCACAATATACCGAAGTTCTCATTAAACCTTTGCTGCTGATCATTCCATCGTGTTTGTGTATCCCTGAACTTACCTGTAACTCATGAGACTTAGAGGTGCTTTAGACAGTTTGCTTATGTTTCCAGTGTTGTTATTAAGCGTGCTAACCAGCAGCCTTTCTTACACTGCAGAGAAATCGCCCTTCCAATCTACCTCTCAGCTGGAAAGCAACAAATTCGAGTGCACTCGATAAATAAAAGGGCATGATAATAGCTAGAAGGTTTGAAAAAGTGCAAAACGAAATTTAAACTAATGGAAAACTGAAGAATGAGAACTATAAGAAATACGTTTCCTGTGGGACTTTCTTTTAGACATTTTTTTTATAATGCACTTTAGGTGCAGGCCCTGAGGCACTGTAAGTACGCAATGTCAGAGGTTAAGGTTATTTGCAAAGGCATACATCAATTACATCAGGGATGCAGAGAATATAATATGGAGAAAATATTATATTTTCTCCAAAAAGACCTCAAGACCTTTCAACATAAAAACCTCAGTCTCTCGCAAAAGTCTGCAGAACAATTCAAGTATAAATGGGAATCCTAACATTGATCTCTTCAGCACACATGCTAAAGTGAAACAGCTTCTGCACTCCAACTGCCAGGTACTCTCAGCCCTGCTGTGAACTGAAGTTTCCTTTATTTTTCTGCCATCAAACTCCATTACCATTTTGCTTTGTAGGGGTTTCCAGCTGATATAGAAAAATGTAAATCTAACATGTTCTCATGGGATTATCATTCACATTACATCATATTAAAATTGCAGTATAGGCAAAAACCCAATCATGTAACCACTTCATGTGGGAAAATCAACATGGCTGGAGAGGTTAGACTAGATGTGTACCTTGAGTCCAGGTGGACCGGGTCTCCCAGGGTTTCCATGTGGACCAGGGGAGCCCTGTGTTGAAACGAGAAAGAGTGAAACACAATCAAAAGGTGATCAAGATCAAGATCAGGCATTTGCATAAAAGAAAGAGCTGATGCAGACTGTGGTTTTGCTTCTGTGAATGAGACCAGGGATGAAGGTGGTGGGTAAAGACTGTCTGGAGAAGCTCAGCCTCAACCTGTTTTCCTATAAATCAACTGTGTGTGTATGTGTGAATGTGCTGATGAGGTATTTGGCGTTGGTGTTGGGGGTAGATGCTTATGGAAAAAATGGGGCTCTCAGGAGCTGCTTTACCATATGGATGTGGTTTTCCTGCCCCCACTTGCCACAGACTCCACAAGCCCTCCCCCAACACACACACACACACGCACACACACACCCGCACAAACAAACACACATTTTCCAGGCATCTTAATGAGTAATACAGATCATCTCATTTCATAACATTTTGAATTCGATCACTGGTGTGCGTTTCTGTCTGCACTGACTGTTGGTGAGGAAATGAGCTAAAACAAAGCAAGATCTACAGTGGCGGCACATTTGTAATGTAAAACCATCTCACTCTGTCCAGTAACCCCCATAGGGAGGTTTAAAAGAAGATGTTGGAAGCCAGAGAGTGAAAACACACCAGTTTTCCTTGGGTTTGAAAAACAGCCTGCAGAAAGAAGCATGTGAGGCTGCTATGTCCCCGTCACTTAGATAGCTGTTTGTCTTCCCTTCTCTTCTTCTAAGTTACAATTTACTGTATAATGCCCACCTCGCTCCCACCCTCCAAATTGTGTGCCATTTTTGGGTCAATGACCTAGCTCTGTCCTGGGTCAGGGGCTGATCGTGTCAAAAGGTGGAAAAAGAGCAACAACTGCTTTAAGAGCTGGGTCAACGGGATTTATTGAGGTGAGTAAAAACAAATCAGGAAGTTATTATGTAAGGGAACTGGCCTACTGCATCAAAATCCAACTACTGAGATCTAGAGCATCAACAGAGGAAACTGTCCAACAGAGGAAAAAGAAAATACTTTGGGGGAAAAATGCTCTTTGAGCAAAGTTTTAGATGTACCGGTCAGGTGTAGACATGACAGCATACAGCAGGTCATTTTTGATGGAACTGATCTTTCTATCAAAGGACAGTTTGATGAAAGTGACCAAGAGTTTGTGATGGGTGAACACGGCATTTATGTGACATAAGGTGCTCATTAAGTAACACTGAGGAATTTCCAGCTAAATGCAAAGATTTTATGAAAATTTAACTTTGCATTGATTCGTTGGCTGTAGCTCATGAGGTAGAGCAGGCCATCTACTATTCGGAAGGTTCAATCCCTGGATGTTCCAGTCTGCTTGCCAAAGTATTCTTGGGTAAGATACTGAAGTTACTCTCCGATGCATCCATCAGAGTGTGAATGTTAGATAGAAAGCACTTAGGCATTAAAAAAAATGCTTGTATGAATGCGGGTGAATGAGGCATGTTGTATAAAGTATTTGAAAGCTCAAGTGCCATAGAAGAACCAGTCCATTTACTTTGCATGATTCACAGGTCAAAAGAGTCCTCAGGTCTTACTTGGTCTTTGTGCATCCATCCTTCGTCTAAAACAAGCTGTTTCACAACCCTTCCACTGCCTTTAAGCCAACGTTCTTCTGATTGGTTGCCCCTCACAAACAAAAGAATTAAACAAATGGGGCTTCTCTTGTGCTTGGGATGACCTTGGTAAGGATAGCTCTGCTCTCTGACATCATACAGAGAGCCATGAGTGAAAAAAACCAACAAAAAACCCCCAAAACTGAGTACTTAGAGCAGTCTGAAGCTTGAGCTTTTGGCTTACATGCATTATTTGTACATACACTGAACTCATTATTTGAAGTTTTGGGCATGTTTTAGATGAGCACGTGCCTTTGTAGCAGTAACAATCTGACAGAAAATAAGAAAAAGTACTACAGAGCCACTTTGAAATACTCTCATTCCAAGCATTCTCAAGTTTTAAAGACCTCGCCTCTTGTCCTCCCACATGCTTCCCCTTTCATTTTCGGTTTTGTATACAGCTGGCATTCCTCGAGAGCTGGTCTGTCCAGACAGCATTAAGGGTCCCTGTTGTGCCCTAAATAAACTTACACAAACAAGACATGTTTGAATTACATGATTCAAAATTAACCCTGTGGCTTACCACAGGTTGGTCAGTGCTCTAGTAGGCATGGGCTGGCACTAACATTTGGTGCAGTGCTCTCTCGCCTCCGCGTCGTGCTCCTTCTCTCTCACAACAGGTGTCTAATTAGAGAAGACCAGGGTGGGGCACACACAAGCTAAGGGCTATCAAATAAAAAGCCACCAACCTCTGAACAGCAATACAGGGCGTTGCTGTGGTTCCTGCGGTAATAGTACTGCTAGCTCTGTGCAATTTATTCCAGTTCTTTGGAGACAAAATGGTGAAAATCTAAACAAATGGTAGCTTCTAATGTTTCATCATATGGTACCATATTGTATATAAATATCTATGCTTAAATATACCAAAATGTCCAACAACATATGTGCAACTTGAAGCCAACACATGCACCATACGCACTTAAAACTGGATGCGTGACATCACTCCCAAGGTCACGTTCACACGCAGAATATTTTAGACGAGGCCTTTTGATGGGCTGTGCTGTAAACATACTCCGACTTTCAACACTAGCTGTAAAAGAGACTTTAAATGTATGTTCAGCCGCCATATTAAAGATAAAAGAGATTCTGTATGATGCCGTGCCAAATTAGAGCAGACGAGGCAGTGTCTGATTAACTAACATTAGATCAAGAGAGCATGTGAAACTGCTGGATGTCCTCATAATTAAAGATTCCACCAAGCATTCACAGACACTTCAAACTTTGCCCCTAAAGATATTTCACTGTTTGTTAAAAGTCTGAAAACAGGCCTCGCCACTGCTGGATAAAAAGAGTGGAATTTGCTGCTTAATGCCACATGAATTACACTCAAATGCTACAATAACAGAAGCAGATGGGGTGAATGAACTGCTTCTGCGCCAACATTTTCAGCATATGAAAAAGGAAATAACGAGTTGTCTAAAGTATTATTTAGGTATTTAAAACAATAATAGTAATAATTAATAATGGGAATGACAAGTTTGGAAATTAAGATGGAAACCTAGATGTGATTTTTATGCCAAAACATTAAAAATGCATAAAAGTGCCCAAAAGGGGATTGGTCTGTGATTTTTATAGTCCCGGAGCTCATTACAAAGTTGTTCCAGAGGAAAGGCCCGTACACACAGTTTACTCGAGGGATTATAAAGACCCTTGAAAAGCTGATCTGTTGCCTGGTGTTACCGAAAGAGGAGCACATGTTTTCATTTGAAAGTTCTTTAAAGTTTTCCGGGTTCCTATTCCGTATGCCGATCTGGGATCTGAATGCATACAGGTGAAGCAGGGTAGGGGAAATTTGGTTAGCAACAGAGGAGTGGTTTGGAGGGAATGCACGAGGAAAGATGGGTGACAGAGATATTTTCACCCACACAAAGACCCTTTTGACCCAGCAGTTTCTAGATGAACCCCCCCCACCCCCTCCACACACACACACACACACACATGGGCTTTTCAGATAGATATAGGCCTGTGCGCTGACGATGCATCCACATTTCCACTCACACCCTCCTACCATCGTCGTCATTATATACCCACAAATACACTCGAAAAAGTTCGGCCCGACTATTCATGGGTACTGAGCAGCAGTTTCTGTACTCACATCTGTTGCCATAGAGATGGCATCTCGCACTCTCATGTGTGGGATCAGAGGTCAAGGTTCATGGTTGGTTCTTCTTGGGCTCAATGGTGCTCTGTGTGTCATCATGCAGACTTCCAGTAATCCCAGGCTACAGAAGGTCAAACCTGGTAGAGCACTTTTAGCAGAAACTAGTCTTTCAAACAGAAGAACCTACCTGTGTCACTGCAGACTAAGCAATCTGCACCATATATTCAGATTTTTAAGTAATCAACAAGTAAATTTCCCTTACTAAATTGAAACCACACAAACATCTGGTTTGCGTAGCATCTGTTTGCACGGAGTACATGTTAGCATGTGTGTGTGCCATTCTATGTTTGCACACACACATGGCAGCAGCAGTTAAACTTGATAAATGCTTTTGTTTACAGGAAAGCTCCATAATCTGTCTCACTCTTTATATAGGCAGCTTGTAAACTCACCCACATACAGTATGTCTGCGCTGCACAGAGAGGGATTAGTGTTGTAGCACGCATACAATCCCATGTGAGCGCTCATGGGCCCAAGTGTGTGGGTTAAACTAAATCACTTTGAGGTCGGAGTCAGACACTGGCAGCACGTTTGCAACTGACCCCTGTTAAAGTGGAATCAAAACTGATGGCCTTTATAAGTACATCCTTATTGAAAATTACTTTTCATTGCTTGCCCTTTGCAAACCAACCACTTCCACTGAGAATGCCACCAGCAGTTCAACAGCATCTCTCTTGACAAAAGCGAGATGCTGTTGCTGAGATAGTTTGAGCCTGACAAAAGCCACTTCTAAGCTATGATGATGGTAAGGGGTCACTGCCACATGCTAAAGCTTTATCAAGGGCAAGTTAGAGTTGAGAAGTCCAGCCCAGCCCGGGATCCAACCAGAGATGAAGGATTTTCCTGCAGCACATTTTTACAGCTTAAACTACTGAAGTTATCTAAGTTAACCTTGTGTTCATTTTTATTTATCTTACGCATTCATTGCGTGCAAGTCCAAAATAGAGAAACTGTTCCTTAGGAAAAGCTTTAACACCTTTCCTTGTAAATTTCCAAAATACATTTGGAGGAAAGTTTCAGCTTTCTTGCGCAAAAAATATTTCCACTCAGACTCATGCTTGGCTTGACTGGCTTCACGTCGCTCTCTGCTTAGATTTTTAAACCCTATTTAGGATTCATTCCAGGTAAGTTTGATTTGGATCATAAGAAATCCCACAAGAGGGACCAATGTGGTGAAACTGGTACTACAGACAGAACGGGAGGTGCTGATTGGGCTTAAATAGCTTTAATTAGAGCCAGACAAAGAGCTTTTCATACATATGTAGTGGCGGTGGGGATCGCAGAGACTTTAGCTTAATGGTCTTGCAGACATGGTGGAACACAAGCACCTAGTACATATTATACTTAAACAACAACAAATAAAAATATAAAGGATATCTGAAATTACTGTGTAGTGCATAAAATGTCAGACATTTATTTTTTTTAATGCAGGTTTGTAATACCTGCCTTGTAATTAACAGTTTAACACCAAGAAACAAAGTCTTACCCAAGATCACAGGCACAGCTGTGCTAAACGCTAATATCAATGAGGTAACACGTGTACGGGGATAACGCAATGTGCTGATAGCATGCAACAAGTTATAGATTGGTGGAGGTGATGTAATTTTTCAGATAAAAACAAGAGGAGAAAAAAATTGACACCAAAATTGTCAGAATTCCTCTGAATTCTGATTTTTAATGCTACGTTTTATGGCAATCAACACAGCATGTGTTAAAACTGCTATTGTTTTTTCCCCTCTTTGGGTACTGCTGGATAAGAGCAACACATTTGATTACAATCCATTAAAGGGTTATTGTTATTTCAGTTTGGACAAAAGCCATCTATGAACAATGCAATGCAAACGTGCTGCTGTCGTGGTTACAAACAAATGTCAGGCTGAATCCTTACATTTTATTGGACGGAAAGTGAGAAACAGAGGAAGAGAGCTCCTGTAAGAAGACTAGATTTATTTAACTTCCCTGGAAAAAAGAAGTCTTTCATTAGCCCAGAATGGGATTCCTATGGAGTGTTGGTGTAGTCTGCTGCAACAGTTCAGTCAGGAGTAGAAAGTCCAGTGAAGCCATGTGTTCCCTGTCTGTTTACAGTGCTTTTATTAGGCATCCTGTGGCACAGGCAGCCTTTTCAAAGACAGTCTTTATAGAGGCTTTCCTGTTTATGCTCAGGGGTGGGAGGTCAGCACTCGCATCCCAATGCTGAATATGGTCAATCTGTCTGCATAGGAAGACTTTGTGTGTGAGTATATGAGAAAATTTGAGTGTGAGCACCGGGTTGATAGGAGGGACTTGGAAGCGTATTATTTTCATGACTGTGTCTTGTTTGATTATTGTGGCTGTTTCTCTTTGAGCTTTTGGTCAACAGGTAGGATAAAACACACACACTCATATAATGTATACTTTATTGATCCCCGTGGGGAAATTCCTCTCTGCATTTAACCCATTCACTCAGTGAAGCAGTGGGCTCCCATTGAGCGCCCGGGGAGCAGTGTGTAGGGATGGTACCTTGCTCAGGGGTACCTCAGGGTAGCCGTTCAGGGGGATCGAACCCCTGACCTTCCGATCACGGGGCCAACACTTTACCTACTGAGCTATCCCTGCCCTCATATACAAAGATACCCATCAAAAACCATGGTAAAGATGCTTACTAGGTAAAATTTATTTAAAGGTGTAAGGTGCTTATTAAAAAGTTTACATCTATTAAAAAAAAACAACCCCTCAACAACAGACAGAATAGTTTTTTATGAAAATGTGTTTGATATGTTGGAGGTGTCAGAGGGTGGTCAAAGAGACTTACCCGAGGACCCCTCTTGCCGGGCACGCCTGGCTTCCCAGGAGGTCCAGGCAGCCCCTACAGAAAGATTATTTGGTTAGTGTTGCAGTCTGATACACCACTTATACAGTACAGTGACTAAGTATATTCATTTAGCATACACTGTCAGAACCAGACTCTCTTCCACAGCATTTCTGCAGTGGATTCGTTCACATCACAGAGGCTGCCCTTCATCCACAGAGTGAAAAAAACCCCAAAGCGACACCTTTTCCCTCTGAAGTAATTCCATCTCAAGGTCTTGAGAGTTCACCCTTAGCCATCGAGAGGATTTGAGCCCTTGTGGCAGGAAATCGTAGAAACACTAGAAATAACAGGTCGTTTCCTGCACCGCCCAATGCCTCTGTGTGTCTTTATCAGGCCTGTGCTCATTTGTTTTCTTTTAATTGAAAAAGAGGAAGAAAAAGCAGAAATGAGGGAAAACATAGTATTTTTGGTTATTTTGGCAAAACAGGCCACGATGTGGACTTCAGGTTGTTAAAGCATCTAGTAGTAAAGTGTCTATATAACACGTTTTACATATTTTGTACTGAAAAAAAATCCATCACAGTATCTTTACTATGATGTTTGATAAATAGTCGAGTAGTAAAAAAGAAGCAGGATCTCCCTTTTTGACATTGATTCATTTTAGCCCTCAATAGGAATTCAGGAAACAAGAGACTAATTCAAAAACAATTTAAATAAAGACAACCATAACTCATTCTTTACACACACACACGCCTGATCCTAAGGGTTATTCTAATAATACTCACTACCTGCAAACAGTGTGTCTGTCTATTCTCGGATTTATTTATTTATTTATTTATAATTGAGCTGGAGCCATCTCCTCCTCCGCGATGACCTCCTAAGTAGAGACCACCCCTAGTGTTGCAGGTTGTGTGCCCTATGGTGGCCTGAAGACCTGTCAACATCAACATACACCACTGTCCGTCTTCACACTTACACCCCCTGCCTCGGCCTTCCCTTCTTAGCCTGGTTTGTTTATTTACTTTACTCTTTTCCTTTTTGCACCTGTCAATCTTACCTCATTTCTTTTCTCTAAGACAATTTGTTCGGCCTTCTGCATTTCAAATTCAGCAAAGGATGCTTTCAGTTATGCTGGCTGTGCCCGTCTGCATATGTGAATCGTGGATTGCTGTGAACAGAGTTGTCCTTTGATACATGAAAAAGTCTATTTCTAAGTTAACAGCGATGAAAATCGTGCTTGGCGAGTTTGAAAAATTAACAAGTTTTTAAGGTTTCCTTTCTAAAAGCTTATATAAAAAGTGCACTTTAACTGAGCACAGAAGTATGTTTCCATACAGTCAATTCAGATTCAAATTCAATTTAATCTCAAAAAAATGCAGTGGAACAGATGTCAAAGGAAACCATTTTTCACGGTAGGAGTGAGGCGCCAAAGGTGCTTCAGAAGAGCAACTGCAGCATGTATACGTGCCTGCGCTGGATGTTTCTCCTGGCAGCCGGAGTTCTGTTTCTGTGCAACAGGAAGTCCAAATCACACTTCTGCTGTAACTGTTAAAGGCTCTTAAGGTGTGCAAGAAAAGTGTGCGCACAAAATGTTGTGCTCTTGGGAAAAGAGTTGGCACAGTACACTAATGGCATGCATAAAAAAAAAAAAAAATCAAGATCCATACTGAGAGGAAACCATAACTGGGTTCACCTGGGATCTCTGGTGGTACTACACAGCTACACAGAGACAGCGAGGGAGGCACGTGTATATGCAAGCATCCACATTTAAAATAAATAGGTCTTCCAGTCTCATAATATCTTACCCAGTCATTGAAGTCAGGCAAAATGCACATTTTCATGCACTTTTAAGATAAAGCCCAGAGCATTTCTATGGCTTTATTGTACTTCAGGGCCAGAACTCCACCACAACCTACCCTGCATTTAGTGCAACTTAACCTACATTTAGCATAAGCCCCAGCACAGTATCAGCACTTGTGGATGTGCCAGACAGTCCTTTGGTAAATAATCTTCAAACTTCCCTTACTGATCCTTCTACAATTTATTTTCTACGGTAAATGACTGCACTTCATATCAAGATTACAGGTCCTGGTTTCTAAATGGCAGTAACTTGGCTCACCTTAATGACAGTAAAGCATCTACTGGACATCACTACAGAGGTAAATTAGCGAGCCCTAGACACACTGTATTCTGCAGTCTACAGCACCAAATGACAGGCTGCTGCAAAGAATAAGCAAGGCACACGTATCAAACGAGCAGGCCCTGCTCGCACTTTACACTAAGATGACTTAATCACAGGTACAAGTATGAACACACCCAAGAGACACTGACAGAGACATTGTGGTCTGATCATTCTGACCACATTTTGAGTTGGGAAACTGTGTAGACAGTTGTGTACACAAAGGTATTCTCTGCTTCGTGAAGACAAGCACATTTTCTGAGACATGTTCTGATGCTGAAGGAGGGCCTCGCCTAACTTAACGCCTGTATTGGGAAGCTGAATGTTTGCTGACTGCTTTAACCTTTGACCTGGGCCTGGCTTTGAAACGAGACCATGCAACCTTCACCAGAACTCTCTGAAAGAGGAATCTGGTGCTGAGACGGCAAGGCGT
Organism: Etia nguti; assembly: GCA_015106755.1. Taxonomy (NCBI): domain Eukaryota; kingdom Metazoa; phylum Chordata; class Actinopteri; order Cichliformes; family Cichlidae; genus Etia; species Etia nguti. The sequence goes on along the minus strand of VUQG01000791.1, from coordinate 78,583 downwards.
CAGACCTGACACGTCACACCCAGACTGAAAGGCTCTGTGCATGGAGTAGGGTGAAAAGAATTAGAGAAATATAGCAGGGCTTCTAACCTCTGTGGCAAAGGAGACTGTTCCATATTAACCTAAATATCTGTGTTTTTTTTCTAACCCAAAAACAGCTAAATCAAAACTGTGCTGGTCTTTGTTACCAGTGACAAAGACCAGGGCAGACTGGGATGAGCTAAAAGAAAAGCTCCATTCACTTTTATTGCTTTACAAATGTAAACTTGCCACACACAGCTGCAGGCACAGAGATGAGACATAGTCTGTGCACTGCTTGCTCACCTTGATTTTGCAAAACACCAGTGCTGATATGGATTTTTTTTTCTTGTAGCATTTGCACACAAACACTCTCACCAAACAGCTCAGGTTGACTAAAAGTTCTTACCGGCAGTCCTACATCTCCTTTCTCTCCCTTAGCTTCTGCCAGCATGGAGAACTGCGTAGGTGGCACCTCCCAGCTCTGGAAGCCATCAGTAGCAGGTGGTGTAACTGGGTTGTATGAGGGCTTAGTAGGTCTTGGGGTGACTGGAGCCTTGGTGGTTATGCGTTGCTTTGTTGGCTTAGGGGTTTTAGCAGCTGTAGGTTTGGGGGTGGCCGATTTTGAGGGGTTGACCTTTAATGTTGTTGGTATAAAAGGAGCATCTTTTACAGAATTTGGTTTGGGTTTGGACAGAGTGGCTTTGGATGATGTAACTTTAGACTTGGGAGATGTTTTACTGGCTCTGGTGGGTTGGGGTTTCTTTGGGACTACACCTTGGTCTAATAATGCAGGTTTAGGCTTTGTCTTGGAGGGTTTGGTGCTGGTATTGACTGGTATCGTAGGTTTCTTTGAATTGCTTGTTCCTACACTTGCATTTTTTTGGCTGTTTTGAGGGGTGGGTTTGGGGGGAGTGGGTTTTGATGGAGTGGGTTTAGAGAGAGTGGGTTTTGAGGGACTGGGTTTTATCGGACTGGGTTTTGATGGAGTGGGTTTAGAGGGAGTGGGTTTTGAGGGAGTGGGTTTTGAGGGACTGTGTTTTGATGGAGTGGGTTTTGGGGGAGTGGGTTTTGATGAAGTGGATTTTGATGGAGTGGGCTTAGAGGGTTTCTGATTCAAAGCTTTAGGACTGGAGGGTCTTGGCGTTGATGGTTTCGTGGGTTGTGCTCCTGTCCTGAGTGGTGTTGCGACAGTGCTGGTTCTGGTCTTGAGAGGCGGTGAAACCAAACCAAGTTGGTCTGTAACTGGTATCACAGTTCCCAACAGGGGCGTTGGGATGATGGTCCCTTGGTTTGGTTTTATCGTTTGGTTGGGGGCCACATATCTGACAGCTGAGGCTGCAGCAGCAGCGCTCCTGGCAAGGCTGAACCCTGTGGTTTTCCTGGCGGTTACTGGGCCACCACGTTTAGGGGTAGCAGCAGTAGCTGTGATGTTTCTTTCTCTTGGTACGATAGGCAGCAAAGGAGAAAGGTTAGGCCTGTACGTGTCAGCTTCCCTGCACTGTTTCTTAATGTACCTGCAATAGTTGTGAGCTGCCTGTGCAGAAGGGACCAGATCAAACTGGCAAATGGCTCCTTCAAAGTGTGCTGAAGTTTGCTGCTGGCTTGTCCTCCCCAGCAGCAGCGAGCCATGGAGCTCTGGAGCCAGTCCCTCCTCACTGTCCCACCCAAAGTCTGCATGAACACTTTGCCCTCCGCAGGAGGCATATAGAGTCACTCTCTGTCCATTAATTCCCAGACTCAGCTGGTGCCACTGGCCATCGTGGGGCTCATAGGGCAGTGCCACAGAGGTATTTGGTCCCGTGTGTAGGACCAGGTTTCCCGGTATAAGCTGTAGACCAAGAAGCAGCTTCTTGTGGTCTGAGAGCAGGGTGAAAAGGAAAGCGCTGTTGATGCGGTGCGAGCGTACACTCAGGACCAGCGTGAGGTTAGGCCAGATGGCCGGAGGAAAGATTGATCGCAATGGAGCCTCAATATGCGCCCGCTGGTTGAGGATGATCCCCGATCTGAACGGAATGACTCCTGCCGGCAGACTGCGTGACGTCCTCTCTCCCTTAAGCCCCAACTTTTGGAGAATGTCCACATCTGTAGAGGAGGAAAAGGACTGTGTTAGATAAGCAGTGTTTACGACAGGCTTGTTTGTGATGTTTATGGTTATTATTATCTCATATTTTTGGTACCTGGTAATCATCAGGAACAAGATAAAATAAACAACAAGGGAACATTTAGAAATATAAATTAATCATCACGCAAGAACTACAAGAGAACACACTGAGAATCTGGCCTAGTTTTAAACTTTTACTATAATTTGTGCCCAAACTGTAAGTTTTCCTAACATGGCATACATTTGTGGAGATAATATGTTTTAAATGGTAGTGGAAAAATAATTTAAATCCCAATGAGACAATTTGGGTTCCTGCATAAGGATTTGGTGCAAAATATTTCACTTTTCCAAAGTTTTGCTTTAACTAAAGACTCCTATGCTATGAGAGGCCACAGTTCACAAAATACTGTAGCTTAAACACTGAAGGGCGAAGAGATATGCAAAAAGAAAGAAAAAACAAATATCAAAAGTCAAAACAATAATGAACTCAGCAGACTTTGAGCACATCTAAGTGCTGCTGTAGGTGGTTTAGAGCAACTTTAGGCCAAAATAAATTTATGTCCAGACAGACAGGAGTATGTAGCAATCTTGTTTCCTCCTCCGCTAGTGGGTGGATGCTGCTGAACAGCACAGAGGTCTACTTCAAATGTCAGTGGCTTTGCTGATTCACATTGCTCCAGTATGTCTGGCTTTTGTGATGCCTTGAACAGCTTAAAGTGTCGCACAAGGGCAGCGTGTGTACACAACATTCTGTACTGCGCTCACAGGGAAATATAACGTTGATCTTTGCCAGTAATCTTCAACCTTACTGAACCCTATAACACTAAAACTCATAGAGATTCATCTCAGCTTACTGTGATTAGATTTAAAAAGGTCAAACGTTCAGCAAAGAATTATTATAAATCCTTTGATAAGACAATCCAAGTGTGTTGCAGTTAAACCAAAACACCTCTCCCAATGAATGCCTGTTATCCTAATTTTGTCGTTCCTCTGCACCCCATAAACCTCAAATGAAATTTTGGTTATATGGAGCAAAAAAGAATGGATAGACGGTCATAAAAAATTGAATACTAAACCAATTAAGCATTGCATTCACTGCAGGTGAGTCAAGGCTAAAGCATCCAGCCAGTACCAGGAACGTACAAGCAGGCTAAAGGACCTAATCCTTTCTTAGTAGCCACCTAGCCAACGCACTTGAAACGCAAAGGCGAGGTCACTGCATGCTGTGTAATGCTGACAAATATGTGGTTGTTGCAAATGTGTGTTTGAGGCAGACATTTTATTCATCTGGTGGCAGAATTGTATTAATCTCTGTTCATATTACTGCATGCATGCTGTACTGTAAGCTAATGTCCATGTGCTGGCAATGTTAGCTATACTGATAAACACGTTTCTTTGTGTCTCTTTGTTTTTAAGCCTTTAATGTGTGAGGGAATGAACTAAATGACATCAGCGTCATCATGTAACCTCTTTCCCATCTCGTCTCTGTCCTTCTCATCAGTATGTAGTCAGTGTGGACATTCAGAACATGGCCACAGAAACCACAAGTGAGTACAACATCTCCCAACTCGAGAGCTCGGAGCACAGTTTCCAACCTTTCAGCCAACTTTGACTCTCTGTTCAGAGTTTCATTCTCAGTAGTCCCACAGCCCTCATTCTCTCCATGACCTGTGATCTCAGACCTAGGCCCCTCACCATTTTTATTGTCTGCAGGCTCACTCTGACCTGTGGTCACTGGGGCTTGTCTAATGGGGACATGTGTATAGAATCCATGGAAAAGCAGTGTTGATGAGATACCAGAAAAAGTGGGAAAGACAGCTGGGATGTGCTGCACTGGTAAACTATAAAGAGTGAGGACTTGAATGACATGCTTGTCTTTCTATAATACAAGGCTTGCTTTATTAAACTGTTGGGCCCCAGACTTTGAAAATACATATAATTGCAGGGAAAGTTTGAAGGAATATTTGGGCTGAGAGAAAAAGAGGTTTAGAAAACTTTGACATTAAACATATGCAAACTCTTACTTTAAAACAGAACCCTTGAGTTAAACGACTCTTTCTCTGCTGATGCTTGTCCTATACAACAAGTTCTTTATGGTCTTTACTTGCTATGTATGAGGCTGTAAGACTTCCCTTTACTTCAAACCATTAGAGAACCATTAGAACCATTATAAAACAGGAACAATATTCACACTGGGCATAGTGTATATTGCTCTCCGTGTGGTCTCTGATGCATTAAAGGACAACAGGAACTTGGCATTGAGGCAGGTGGGCGCATTACCTCTATCTGTTCTGTACATTGTCTCCTATTCTTCTATTCTTCTACTATTACAGAGGCATAAATTAACCACACAGTCTCAGATATAAAGCATACTGTAAGTGTCTGAGCAGATGCATGTTTAACACATGGCCAGAGTTTATAGTCTCGCAATGTGCCAATTCACTCAAACAGGACAGAGTGAAGGTCCAAGGCTCTTTTCTCTGATCGTATCCCTTGTAGAGGATGAAATCACTGATTTATACTGAAATAATCCCTTTTTGGCCAGTCTGTGCTAGTTTACAATAGTTCATGGTATTTCCTCATCATCCCCAATCACCAACACGGCAATATATTGCCTGAATTCCCTGAATATCATATTTAGAATCGTCACTTATTAGACTACTGAATATGTATAAAAGATAAAACTAAGTCTTCATCTTATGATCAGTGCTTAGATAAGTGACCTAACATGGTAAAACATGGTTTATCTGGAATTTTCCTGTTTTTCCTCAACTTTCTGGCAATTTACCTTTATTTGGATGTTTCAGGAGGGACACACAGACAAGAATGGAGAGCTGAATGGGGAGTAATATGATTTGGAAACTCAAGAATGAAAGTGAAGGATGACGTGCAAATGTTGATGTTATTCACTGTAATCATTACCTGGCTGTTCCCCTTTTACATTTTAGTTTTAAAATTTGTTCCACTGCAGAAAAAAGACTCGAAATGCAAAATTTTTTCCTAATAAAATCATGTCAATGTTCAATATACAACTTAATCCTTGACTCTGGCATCCAAAAGGAGTCTTAGGCTGCACTGAGGTATCTGTGTGCCAGGGGACAGTGAGTTCCTCACAGGCTGATCAGCAAGAACTTATTGCTGAACATTCCTCCTCTTATTGTTCAGCCTTTCACAGTTCATTGCATTTCACAGTTCAATACAGAGACTCTTTACTGAATAAAAAGGCTAATTAGTTGTGAAACGGAGCCTAAAAACTAAACTCAGCTGTCAAAAAAAGAGCCAAACATGTCCAACTAACTTTACTAGGTTTGACTACTAAATTTTACACCTCTGGTGAATTATTGCCACCAAGACTTGTTATGTTATATTAATTGTCAACACCAGACACTTTAAAGAACAGGTGTCAGCTTTTCAAAGGCTCATCGTGGAGCTGTGACTGTGGAAAAGCCTTGATGTAATGAACTGAAATGACATTTGGTTTTGCCGGCCATCAGTTTTCAGTCACTGCTTTGTCGGGCCTACTGAAGTCTGTGTGCTGTCAGTCTCAATCATAATGACTAGAGCAGGGGGGCCAATTCACTGGACTGTATCGATAACTCTTCATCAGAGGAAACCTCCAAATGGTACCAAAAGAAGATCAAACAAAAATACACTCAGATTTTTCAATTAAATCTTTTAAGACTTTTAAGGCTACTTGGATGCAAAATTGTGAATGTAACACTGACTTAACATCTTGGTTAAAGGCAAGCCTGTTAGCTATCAGCTGAAAATGTTTTAACATCCTGCATTTATGGAGAAACATTACTGGATAATGACTCTGCTCGCCAGAGTGCCTTAAAAAAGCCTTAAAAAGCTGCTAAATGCTCGACTGTGTTGAGCAGCTAGCCTGTAACTGTTCAGTCTGCTGTTTGCTGCGGAGTAGGATGTCTACGGTAGATGAAAAGTGTCCTGCAAAAGAGCTGAGCACAACAACAAGGCGCACCTCGCTAAATGCTTTGTAAACGTGCTATATAAATAAAATATGAATAAAACTGAACTGACTTAACTGTATAAAATGTTCTGGGAAGTGGAGGCAAGCTCCTGATTTAGGCTCTCTCTGAATTCCAGTACACCTTTCACATCGTCAAACTTTTCCCTTTTGCCCTTTTACACATTGTGAAAAATATTAATGGTGGCCTTTACAAATGCTTTGGTAAGTGCGGTCTTCAGCAGTGCAGCTGTCCAGACAAAGTTTTGACTTTAACCTCTGACCGACATGAGGTTTTACTTTTTTTTTTTTAATTTTTTTTTTAGATTAATGGTCAACATTGGATCGTTGAATCGTTGAGCTGATCACTCCCTAGATCCTTGGACTTAGCTTACTCAACACCTGTTGTTATGGCAACGGCTGGCCCAATTCTCTTAGCAAAGTGTTTATGTGCTTGGGCCATGACCAAAAAGGCAAAGAATAACTGCAAAATCTCCCCAGTGTTCCTTACAGACTCTTACAGAGGTTTTTTTTCAGCACAAACAAAAGAGGTGAGAAACTGCAGTATGTGGAGGTGAGTGTGGAAACCTTACCTTCAGAGGGTACTTGTGTAAGTCCCAGGTAACAGGTACAGTATAAAATGGTACAGAGCAATAGGGCTCTCCTGGAAGAAGAGAAGAGAAGGATGTCAGAGAGAGGCAACAGTCACGTGGTACTGGACAGACAACTGTTTAACTCTTTAAAACATTTGGTATCATTTTCTCATAGTTATTCCTCACTAACTGTATCCATATCATGATCAATCAATCAAATGTGATTGCTGGCTAAGATGGCAGAGATGTTGGTCATATTGGCACCATGAATTGAGTCATAAATAAAGCCAGAAACTTCATTTTTTTTAACATTAACATTAAAGATATGATTCTCTCCTCATTCATTTAGATAGGGCCTTGGCCTCATTAACCCCAAATAACTGCTTGGAGGTGTTGCCAAGGTGACTGCTGAGCCTCAAATTGCTTCTAGAGGTAGTCCAGTCATACGTTTGATGTCCCTGATGGTCAAGCAGTCAAACAAGTCAAAGGGAATAGTCACAACATGAGAATGCAAACTTCTTTATTCCAGCATGTAACAAAACCAAAAATTTCAATTTACAGATATATTAGACACCTGTCTCAACCCTGACAAAAAAGTAGTATTAATGAATGTAATTATTTGCATTTGAACATAGGAGGCATGCCTTAACATATTGCTTAATAATGACAGAACTGTTTACAGTAGGAGGGCACGAGCAGGAGTCTGCTAAAGCACTTAGATCTCAGCGAGCCTCTATCTCTCTGAAACACAGGAACGCACAGCTTTAAGTTGTGGTTTCCGAGACAAAAATACTGTAGTAGACTCCCAAAACCAACAAAACGTGCACGCACATGCGCTTGTACATACACACATGGGCAGAAAAAACAAAAACAAAATGTCTCTCAGCACCCTCACCGCATCCAGGTGTGCAGCATAACTTAAAGAAACTGACTGGCAAGTGGACTGAGATCCCAGTAGGGGGCCGAGATCTGGTGACAGGCTGGGGGAACCACTCTTTACCGCTGGAGGTCATCCAGGCACACATGGTCACACACAGACACACACACTGGAGGAGGAAATGTATATAACAGCTGTTGCTGGTGGGCCACAGTAGGCAAACAGGGCTCCAAATACATAAATGTGGGAAAGACGGTGACTGTTGCATAAGCTGAGCGATTTACATTATCCCAGACAAGAATGTGTGTCTGCCTCTCTTCAGAAACAATTCTACAGCCTCAGCATTAACCTGTGTGTGTGTGTGTGTATCTGAATGCACGTGTGCAATGGTGTTCTCACGTCCATGTTTGTGGTGTCTATGTCTCCAACCCTTCCATCCTCTAGTTGCTAATAAAGCGTCATCACACTCATCCACACACACAGCTGGCTGTGGTTACTCAGGATGTGTTTGTGTTTGTGTGTCTCTGTGTGTGTATGTGTGTGCGGTTGTGTGACTCAGTGTCTTATCAGCGGAGGGAGAGATCCGCTTTCTGAAAATGAGTCATGAATGCTGAGATTTTTACTGCAGTCCCGACAACTTTTATTCTGCTCCTCGGGCTGTTTACATCTGTGGAAACTGGACCGGGTTTCCTAGGAAACAGCACCATTTTCTTTGGCTTTTCACATTAAAAGTTCTCAGTAGCTTGTTTAGATTTTCATTAGGAGAGGGGGCTTTTGAAATGCATCTGACAGGTTAGGAGTTTCTCCTGTGTGGAGCATTTGAAGGTGGCTGTGCTGAAGGGGAATTTGTACACAGTGGATATTTAAATCAAATAAACTGACATCTGTACCCTGACCCTGTCTGGTGTTTTTTTCATACTGCAACAGCGAGCTATGACATGACTCCCTGAGGGGATTCTTCCCTAAGCTGAGTGGACAAAATACAGACTGGATGAGCAATCCCTCCTCCTAAGTCATCCACTGCATTAGGCAGCCTAACATACATACTGTGCTGTGATACACTGAAGTCCCAGCACAGAATGGGGGGGAAAAACTGACATGCATTGCTGATAACATCTTTATCTCCTGATTAAGAAATGATTAGCCTGCAAATCTGCCATTTTAAGAAAAATAATGGTGTAAGAGATAACAACCAATTTGACAGAGCGATAAACTGTTGGAAAGAGTGAGACGGTGAGTGAGTAGAAACTGTTGCAATCTTTGTACAATTCCCTAAGTGGCAAAAAGGTATTCCTCATTATAAAATCTGCATCAGTAATCTTCAAACTTCAAACACAAACAGACTTCCCTTCAGTAAATATCCCTTCTTCTATGATATGTTCTCCTAATATTTCCACTGTGTTCTTGTACCCCCTCGCCCACCACCACCACCACCAACAACCATGAAGAACCCTTCCCCAAAAACATATACACAGAAGCACCAACCTGTCCGCAGTTATAAAGGGAAAAAAGAAAAGGAAAAACACAGAAAGGCCAGTGTGGTTTCCATTTCTATTTACAATTTTGGCCTTCTTATTGATTCTCTTGAAGGATTTCCCAAAGGTGATCCTTCCCCCTGACCACAAACTCACATTCACACACAGTGGAAAATTCCTGTGGATGAGCTGACACTAACAAGGGCTAATGATGAGGAGGAGTGTCAATCCACTTTTCTCTCTGCAGTCAGCTAATGGCTCACTTCAGACAGTTTTTCAAATAATCCACACCTTCTTCTACAGAGTACTCAACCTCTGAGCTGGATTTTGGAAGGGACTGCAGTTAATCAATCCTTTGGTCAATCAGTCATCAATTAATCATTTTAAAACGTCATATTTTCAGTTTGATTTCAATGATAAAAAAAAAAATCATGCATTGCTGAGGATTGATTGCGTGTGAAAAGTAAAGAGCGGGACACGAAGGGAGACACCAAGTGGACACATAGAGAATGAAACTCTCTGCACACATCGCAGACAGACAGACTGGACTTCATCACAGTCCATAATAATGCAGTCGTAGCGCCGTGGAGTCGTGACTAACACAGTGAGGAGGTAAAGCTCTTGAAAGCCATGTTTCTTTACGCACGACAGGTAGGTGTGATAAACCGACACAACCTGCGTCAATTTGTTTTAATGAAAAACGAGCAGACGATGGGTCAACTGTCCGGACTTTCCTACTCCCTAAATGACTGTATGGCTGCTATCTCGCCAGCAATTTGTCAAATAAACCAGCTGTTCAGTACTCAATGAGGTTAGAATCGCGCCTGCGTGCACAAATGAATGAAAAAAAAAAGAGAAATGGATCAGTAGATGGCATCTGAGCTCAGCAACATTAGGCTGCTGCATGAACTTCACCAAAAAGTCAACAGTGTAGTACAGACATACTCCCATGTGTACTTACTGTCTGTGGAGACCTGTGCTGTAAACACGTCCATGAAACATCTGTAATTTATATCACATTCTAGTAAAGCTCATATCGGTTGCAGATGTTTGATTAAATACATTAAGGCTGTCGCAGAAACGTATGCGTTCGTTTAGGCTTGTTTGTTTAGGAAACACGTTTTTTAACCATTAAAAAAGTATCGCTTTATTTAGCCTTCGTAAAAGTGCCATGTGGGGAACGCGTAAACGGAAAAACATGAAAAGCATGCCTAAAAAATCTACCAAACAACTTAGTGGATGCTGATGGACCTCTCATGAAACTTTATGGGTCAGAATGATTCCCTAATTTGCTTGCTTTGTCAGATGAGTCACTTTAGTGAACACTATTTGGCACAGGTCCACTAGGCAACATGTGTAGATTTGCCAAAAAACAAACAAACAAACAAACACCTTCCAGTCAGGTCAATGAACTGCGTGTCTATCAGCAATAAACACATCAACGCAACGATATGTGCGGATATTAAACACGACCTACGCAAACTGCGTCCGAATGAACCGGCTTTTTCACTTAAGAACCGATAAAGGGGAGGTAGAAATATCTGTACGAATGGAGTTGTTTGGTATTCCATGCAAATGACAAATTACACCCATGGTCCAAACAGACCCCATTCAGAGACTCGGCAGTCCCCATGTGGACAGTATTTCTTCACTGTGAGCTGGAAAACAGCCAGCCGGCACATCATCAGGTACGCACATGGAGGCATCCAGGTCTTTAAACTGTTATTCGGTTCGCATCATGTTTTGAATATTCCCGTTCACAAAACACAAAAAAAAAGTCGTGAAAATAAAATAAAACAATGATAACAAAGGTCACTTACTTTGTGTCTGGATGAGAGGTTCTGCAATCTCTCCTTCGGGTGCCTAAATTCATTTGTATTCATTTGTCCTGGCAGTCAAAAACCTGATCCTTTAATCACAGTGTGACTCCTTTGCAAGGGGGGCAAAAAAAGACACCGGTCGCCGCTTTACGCATTTGACAAGCTTGAGGTGAAGTTCCAGAGGAAAAAACTCATGTTGAATTGCCTGTCAAGTCCAGTATAAATTCCCCCTGACAGGCTGCTTTGACAGAGAGTTTTCCTGTGCGGTTGTCTGTCGATATTCCCTTGTGTTTCATTCATTTATGCCGATCCAGTTTGGAGGGACGCGCGGCCAGAGAGAGAGAGGGAGAGCGAAAGCTGGGTTCTTTTGAAAGGGGGTTACGGAGTCAGGAGCGTTGGACTCATCCCTTTCCTTTTTAAATAGGCTTTCTGTGGGTAAAGCGATGGCAAATGCACCGCACGGCCAGGTGTCAAGTTACAAGCCCAGCGGTTGCATCGAGCAACTACACGCCTTCTCAGGGGGTGGCCACAAGGATCTTACCCCAAATCCAAAGCACCGGCTAACCATATGAATGAAGCACGGTAACACGATGGGGAGGACTTCACTAGAAAGTGCCAGAGAGGGGCGCCTACAGCTACAGCTAAAAAACTTTTTTTTTTTTTTTTTCCATACATGAAATGTATGGAAAAATCCAAAGCTTGCAAGCTTTGGATTTTCCCAAGAAAGGTGGTAACGTTAAATAAGAGCTCTATGACTGTAAACTTGGGGAGTGTGTCATAACTCCCCAAGGAGGAAAAACTGTGAAAATGTAAGGGGAGTTTTGGAAAGAGCTATGATTAACAACTGAGCAATAACCAGAAGATAATATTTAAAATGTAGATAATAGTCACGGGCTGGAAAGATGTCTTTGTCTTTTTTCACTTCACTAATTCAGTAAAATTGGGCCAGTTTGCAGAGATTTTTCTTTTAAATGTATAAATAAGACAACTGTATTTACACTGGTTTTGCCCATGCTGTTAGAGATGTGTTAATGAAGAAGCACCTGGATGAACACACATTACCTTAACAGGGGTCACGGCCTGATCGGGGATAAGGCCGGCCAAAGACCACCCTACAGGGACCGTGAGCCAGTAATTACCACCCGCCACCTGTTTGAGGTGTTTCATTAACACGTACATGAACATTTGACATGATATTTTAAGTTCCTTTCAAAACTGTTCAAAAGCGAATGAGTCCAAGAAACACACTGCCTTAAGCAGAAGTTGCTGCCATTGAAAATAGTTCACTGCAAAGTCTGTGGATTATCCTTAGAGATAATCCATGTCCAATTTATAGGTGCTGAGGCAAAAATACAAAGGAATTCTCAAAAATACGTCCAAAGATATCTGCATGGCTACCGTAACTCTGCTGAGCAACAAAAAATGTTTTTGTTCTATTGTTTTTCTATTTGGGTGCATTTGTTCATTTCTAAGAAACACTGCAGTACTTGGGCCTCATCCCATCATATAAATTCATTCTCCAAATAATATTTTTTTAGCAGTCATGTTTTGCTTGTAATTAAATCAATTTAAAGGGAATATTTGGATAATTTCTGATCTTATCACTAAAATACCAACTTTAATTTCTAAAATCAGAATGAATGAATCCAAACACTGTAAACTGGTGTTACAGCTGGCTCAGATGAATGCTCCACAGAGCCAAGTTGGAGGATAAACAATTAGCTGATGAGGCTAAAGATGCCAGTGACTTTGAACCATTAGTGTCGTACTTTTAGGGCTGACTGACCGGTTTAAAAGGTCACCTTAAATGACACTCTGTTAGGCTGAAGCTGACTACTTGTGTGTAAAGCACACGGTGATCTCCCCTCATTTTAGCCATAAGCTGTTGGTCAGCTAGCCTCAGGGGTGGGTGCTAATG
>VUQG01000791.1:35119-65792 GCA_015106755.1 Etia nguti | reverse complement strand
TGCTAATGGATGCAAGTCATTAAAATCCTCTTTGCAGTCCCTTTTACACACACCGTGCCTTGTGTTTCAGAACTGGGTGCCACCCGACCCTCCCATGTACTTCCAATGAGCCACAGCGAAGCTGCCCCCTTCTTCCAAATTACAAACTCTGTACTTGCTAGCGCGCTCGCTGCCACCCCTTAAAGCTGCTTAATTATGGTCATTGGCACCACGTCTGAAAGCTCCCTTTATCCCCCCCCACGCTCCAGAAATAGGTCTTGCTGAAGCACACAAGCAGCCCAGATCAAACGCTCCCCATAGGGAAGGGGTCATTACTGGTACGCAGGGCGGACACAGCCCAATGGGTGCCGGGCCACGCCTTGAGCCCAAATTGCAGCCTGGGCCTAGTGAGGACACAAGACTGTTCTTTGATGCACGGCAAGGGAAACAGCAGCACAGCCTATTTGGATATCAGTGTTTACAGTGAGCTATACTGTAAATACACACAAAAAGCCAATACAGCAGGGTAAAAGCTAAGAAAATTAGGCGCTAGGTTTAGTTGGGTGTCCACATGTTTTTCGTGGTTTAAATTTATCCGAGAGCTCTTGCTGTTTTGTGTGTAGAATGGCTTCCAGGTGACCGAACACTTATGTAATGCAAATATGTCAGATGACACATGAAGAACTCTGGGACTTTAATTTCATTTGTCACAATGCATTAGCAAATTCAAGGAATTAAAAGGATATGGGTAAAATGCTAGCCAAATAGCTCAACGGTAATGTTTTTGGAGCATTAAAATAACCTGTTGTCACCAAACGAATAATTAGACTGCAAAGACAGAAACCTCAGTGTAGGTGTGTTTTCATGGCGGGCAGTGGCAGAGGTTATGGAGTTGGTGGCGTTTACCAGACAGTGCTGTCTCTCTCAGTTCCCCTGCACACAAGAAGACTGTTCATAAAAGGAATGTGTGAGTGTATGTATGAGTATGCGAATGCTCGTGTGTGTGGAGTGTCTCTGTGGTTTGTGTTTTTCCTTTACAGGTGGTTCTATCCACTTGTTTGTGTTCCTGATTCTGTCTCCTTCCTGTGTAGGGATGGTTTGGTGATGCAATGGGAGGTGACAAGCAGTCAAACAAGCTCCTCTCTGCAGTGATTTTCTGCCCCCCTCTCAGTCCCGTTCTGGCTTCTTTATATTTCTCGTCACATTTCTCTTTGTCTTTCCCGTTCTAATCTGTCAACGTCGACCCACGCTAACGCATCTATCTTCTTCTCTTTTGTCTCCTAAATCACCTCCCTGCCTCCTTCGCTCTCCTCCATCCGTGTCTCTGTTCTCTTTCTCTCTCTCTGTCCCTGTCAGTCCTTCACCACAAGCATTTCCAGTGTTGGCACACCAGTGTTGACAGCCACCCTGAAAACAGTGCCACAACCATAATGAGCATGTTGAGTTCTCATAATAACACCAGAATAACCTGCTGGGGGAGACAAGCTCTTTAGGGGGCAGGCTCTCAGGCTTGGCTAGGCTGGAGTGTCAACACCACATAGATCTGCACTTGTTGAAGTGTGAAAGATGAAGGAAGTTTCCACACTATGTGCTATTTTTAGACCGATTTCTGCAGTGTTTGTAATTTTCTTACTGTATTTTGTGTTTAGGTTTAGGCCTCTCTTTAAGCTAGAATGATGCACATTTAATCTTACACAATGCCTTTGACACTGCCCTCTCTGTTTGGGGGCAGGGGAGCATTTGCAACTTTATCACTCCAGACATAAGGTTCACGATCACACAGCGTCTGAACAGAAAGCAGGACAACTGTAGAGTCAAATATGACTCCGAAAACTTACAAATTTTGTAAAAAATTTCATCAAAAGATAAAGGCCATCTTTATGTCATGTTGTGGTTTCATATGTGAAATGCCAATTTCACATTATAACTTGAAATCTTTAATCTTTAATAACTGATAACTTTGGGGCAGGAGAAACAACCTTTAATTATCTTTTAAAGCACCGCAGTGTAGGTTTTAGTGGCATCCAACTGCAAGGTTGAGATTGCAAGCAACTTAATATCTCTTTCTAGAAAGGCCCTCTCTAGAGCTTACTTTGTCCGTTATGGTCTTGTGGCTCTGGATCAGTGACCAAAAAAACGAAATTGCAGGTATAAGCGGTGCGGTATCAGGTCTCTACCTGAGAGATAGGGTGAAGAGTTTAGTGATTGGTGAAGAACTCTGAATAGATCTGCTACACTCCCACATTGAAAGGCGCAGTTGAGGTGGTCTGAACATCTAATTAAGATTCCTCCTGTGTGCTTCCTAGATAAAGGGATTCAGGCATGTTTTATCGAAAGGAGACCCTGAGGCAGACGCAGGACACACTGGAGAGATTACATCTCACAGCTGTCATGGGAAAAGCTCGGGGTCCTTCCTAAAAAACCTGGAGAGGGTTACTGTGGAGAAGGAGGTGTGGGCATCTCTGCTTAGACTGCTGCCCCTAGAATATGGACATGGATAACTGGCAGAAAATAGATGGATGGCTGGATGGATGAACAGTTCTGTGAGAACATGGCAACGCAACGTGGTGGGGGGTCCGTGGAAGAGGACCTTCTCCTTTAAAATCAAGTGCTTGTTTTATGATATGTAGTTACTTGTGGCAACAAAGTCTAATACACTTGTTCCTCTTTAAACTACCTGTTCCCTTGAAAGATGTGAAGCTTTTTAACTGTCAAATTCTCCACTCAAGCGACAGCCGGTGTTGCTGAAAAATGAAGACAAAGTGCAAATGCCAAAGCTCCTCAAAGTGCTACTTGAGACTGTCTCCAAAAGCAAGTCTATTCTCATAGCTAAAAAGCTTCTCAACAGAAATAAACATGTTTTCAGCCTGGTACAAAAACATTTCGGATCTCCCTAGCTAATAGCTATTAGGTATAAATTAGCACACCCCACCCTCTAATTCGAATATGGTCAACCCTGACTCCAAAAAAAGTCTGTGGCGCCACTATGTTCACCAGAAAGCCCACCTGCCTGTGTTCACGTTTACTTTACGCAGGTAGGGTAAAGTGAATGTTCAATGCTTGTGATAGGTAAACAACATGCTGAAACATGCTGAAAACTTAACACTTTAAGTGAACATTTTCAGGGTTTTTTATTGTCTTTATTTGATTTTTGCCTTAAAAATGTACTTTGTACACTTCAAAGAAACTGGCCCCTCTCCATGTCTAGCAATTCCTTCTGTATGCTTTTATGAAAAACTCTAAAACAGAAAATGCTTGCTAACCTGTAAAAGTAATTTGGAAATGGAGCAGTAGGATTGGCAGCAAAGCTTTTTCCTGTTTTCATTCCTAGGACCCTGCGTCCACATATGTGGACATCACATTTTGGGTTATTTAGACCAAAATACTCAATTTTGCTCTACAAGGGCCTGATATCCACTTACGAGGACGTTATACTGCCACTGTTCTATCAAAATTTTAAACGAATATCCTCATTTGTGGCTCTCATTTTTCATAGAAACAAAAATCAGGTAAAAAAATAAAATCTGATAATTCTTTGTTTTTACATTCATCGGGCCCCAATATGCCCAAATATCAAAGAGAAATTTATAATACATGCTCTGGAAGAGTTCGGGTCTTAGGAGGCTATCACAGTTTTTGGAGCAAGTACAAATAACTTAGTCCACACCTGGGTATAAGCATAGAAAATATACTGTATCCACTGTAAGTATGTGCACAGGTATGCAGGGTTTTAGATATGTGTATGGCTCAATTGGGCACTGTGAAATTCCACATTTCAAGCTCCTCCCTTCGTAAACAGCAGACCCTGACAGCATGTAGAGTTGGACAAGCTCTTATTTTAAATTCAAAGCAAGTTCTTATTCAATTCTCTCTATAATGAAATCCCACCTCAGTGTGCAATTCATCTTCTGATTAAATCCAGCTTCAATTTCCGATTCAGTACTTATCATCTGTAAAACAGGACCATAATTCATTCTTATTCTGGACACAAGGCTCTGTGTTGAGTTTGGATTGGGCCACCGGAGACCAGGGTAGCCTAAGTAGAAACAGCAGGGCCTAGTGAAACCTGCTCTCCCTGGCATAAAATCAGTGTCCAGATTCCAGTGATGCCTTCTATAAAAGGACTTCATTATGCTCGCAGAATATGGACTAGACAAATATTTGGCTTGGTCATTATGATGCAGAGTTCTCTCCCCCCATGGATTTGTGTCCTACACCAGGCTCAGTGTTTCTGCATCCCAGAGATGCCCCACCCCCACCCACCCCCCGTCATCCTCGCTGTCTCCTTCCTGAAACATTTCCAATGCAAAGGTGTAAGGTTAGCTATTAAGGTTAAAAACAAAAACACAGGAACAAAGGGATACTAACGCAAAGCAAGGTGGTACATTTTTATTTAAAAGAATATACTACACAGTATGTTTTTGATAGTCAAAGTAGACCGGTAGTAATCACTGGGGGCTCAGGTTTTGGTTTGGGGGTAACTCTTCTGTTGCCATCACTCTAACATATTTCAAAAGTGGGCAGGAAGTGTTGCTCCCTTAGACCCCCAGATCCCTCTGAACAGATGATCTTTCACTTTTTCAGCTACTGCTCCACGACTCCCCTATACCTTCACTCACTCTCACCTTCCACACACACTCACACACACACACACACAAACACACAGTGATGTTTTTATTACTTCTGGTGACGTTACGCTCAGAAACACTCCCTTCATATTGACATGTCCATACTATGAGTAGTTGCTTACTGCTGTCAAGAGGAGGACGAATCCCCACAATGTGGCTGCATAACCGATTCATGTCCCTACACCATAAGCATGGCAAGTATACACACATGATTTTCTGCTGAATTTGCAAGTTTGGTCAGTTACAAAGAACAGTCTCTAATTTTTATAGTAATTTAATTTTAATGGCAACATGGGGTTAGGATGATCACCCCATGAGGCGAGATGGCAGGAGCTTTTTAATGATCTAAAGACACTTAAGACGAGAGTCACAAAGAACACCACTGGTAATGCACTACCAATGGATTGAAATCTTGCGCCACCCTCAAGGTACCCCTGCTCAATTGGCCACATGTACAGGCTCATCTTAAGTTCACCAGT
The DNA here is from genome assembly GCA_015106755.1 of Etia nguti. Classification (NCBI taxonomy): domain Eukaryota; kingdom Metazoa; phylum Chordata; class Actinopteri; order Cichliformes; family Cichlidae; genus Etia; species Etia nguti. The sequence continues at coordinate 60,706 of VUQG01000791.1, read as the reverse complement.
AAACATCTAAATGATTCAGAGAAGGTTTGGGAGAAAGTGCTGTGGTGAGATGAAACCATAATCGAGGTCTTTAACATCAGCTCAGCCTGCCGTGTTTGGTGAGCTTGACCCACAGTCAAGCATGGAGGTGGAAAGATTATCCTGTTTTTCTGCTAAGGGTACAAGACGACTTACAGTTGAGGGGCCAATGGATGAGGCCATGTACCGTAAAATCTTGGACAAGAACCTATTTCCTTCAGGCAGAAGACTGAAGATGGGTTGTCGATGGGTCTCCCAGCATGACAAGGACCCGAAACAAATCACCAAGGCAACAAAAAAGTGGCTAAAGAAGAAGCTCATTGAGTGGCCTAGCCATTGTCCAGACCCCAATCCAATAGAAAATTTGTGGAGAGAGCTGAAGCTTTGAGTTGCTGACATACAGACTGATTTGAAACTAACTGTTTTGAGTGGATTAGCAAGCCAAGTATAATATGTAAACTATGAAGACATGATGATGTAGTAATTTGATAACTGTTCCCAGTTTTTGCTAGCTAATTAAATTCTTAGAGCATTAAAGAACCAGTAGATTCCAGTAGAAGTCCCTCTCACTTTTCTAATAGACAACATTTTTACTGGGAAGCAATTTGGTGTTTCCCAAAATGTTAAACTGTTGCACTAACAGACATAGGCCACTAGAGCATCTGATAAATGTTTAATAGAACTGAGCACAATGATTGGAGACTTAGTTGTGTGGCTGTGTGTGACACTGTGTGAGTCTGTACAGGGTGATATAAGCAATGTACATGTTTCTGCGAAGCTGCATCCTACATAAAACTTCGTGTGTTTTTGTGCATGTGTATGTTAACCTTCAAACTCTTCTGTAAAGCCAAACTTTCAGAGGCCAGTGACTGTGCCTGGGAATCTCTTTCAGATGGTCCTGATAGCTGGATATGATCTGACTCACTGTGGCTGCAATGGGTTCAGGAAATTGGAGAATTTTTCCTATAGACACGAGTAACGGAGCCATATGACCCTGTGTCCTGTCCACACCAGTGAGAGGACTTCCTCTTCCGGACCGTGACACAAGCCATTACCATTAGCGTGGCCAAACCGAATACTCCTTCTTATTAAAAAGTCCCTAACTTGGAGCGCAGCGTCCTTACACAGCAATATGCGGCTTACTGTACCCCTCTTAGCCTGAAGCACTGGGCTTTCCATTAATGACATCTCTAAGATATCTCAAGACTTACAGATAAGAAGACTGTTTTTTTCTTTCAAAATTTGCTATTCAGACATTTGAATTAGGTTTCCTGTAGCAGAACAAGCCCTTGGGTAAACCATCTTCATTGGCTCCAATTAAATGCATTTATTTCTAAATCTATCTGCTTCATCATGTTTTGATAAATCATCACTTATCAAAAATCCCTAGGGAAAGTGAGTGACCAAACAGATTTAGGATCCATCCATCCAAAACCACTATGCCATACAGAGGTCATGAAGATTTACATGCTTCAGAGGTGTCACAGGTGTGGAAGAGGTCTTATTTGGACAAATGGACCTTGACTCTGCTTAGTCACGTCCTGTGGAGGGTACAGGTCAAGACCTGTGTGGGATACTGGCAGAGTCCTCATTGTGCTGTCAATGTTAACTCTACTACATCTGTGACCCCACCTCTACCTCGTTCCTCTCACATGTCACGGGAGAAAGCCAAGTTTGGAGAGGAGAGGGGAAAAGCCTTATCCTCTCTTTAAGTCCATCAAAACCTTCTCTGCAGAAAAGCCCTAAGGGTTATACAATAAACATTTCATTTCCTCTGGCAAGCAATGAGAAGGCTTATATGATGTAAAAGAGTAGAGATAGCCACTAAAAAAATGCTTGTTATTCTGTGTTTCTCGGGTTTCATTTTATTCCGGTATTTGAAGGTCTTTGTATGAGTAGTTCTTATTGGGAAGGGATTGAACTGCTTTATTTTAAACAACGAAAATAAAGGAAGGCATGTTTTATTCAGCAAGGCGCGTGTCAGTTCATGATAATTTCTTCTTAGCTACTTTCACACGTGTATGGGACTTTGTTGCTTTTTCTCACACAGCAGAAGATCCTGATTCTGTCAGCTGTCATCACTGGAAATATTCTGTCTGGTTTAAGCGAAGTTGCTGCCTGGATAGAGTGTGCAGGAGGTAGCACACATGATGCTCACCCTATTACCTCTGTTCTTACATCAGCCCATTACACAGAGTTTGCACTTAGGGAGCCGGGAGGGCAAAGACTGTTTAATGTCTGTTACATTCGACCTGGTCATCTGCATTCTCAAATCTGCCTCTGTTGGGGAATATTTTTCAATGTTTGGTGCTGCACTGCTCATGTGAAAAAGCTAGCAGTCTATTACTCTTGATAACTTTACAGTGTCAATTAGATTCCTTCACTATTTTTCCCCATCACTTTTCCAGAGACATCAAAAAGCTTAGCTAAATGATGATAACATTTAAGCTTTATTAACATATTTTTAGTTCAGTTATATGTATATTGTGCATCCCTGCAATGACCTCACAATATTAGAAAGTAAACCCCAGTGATGTGACAACCCTCTGTGTGTATTCTCTCGGCAACGTTGGGGAGGAAGACCTCCCTTTTAACATGAAGAGACTTCCAGACTCAGGGAGTGACGGCACATCTGCTCCAGGAGTTTTGGGGGTGCGCGCAAAGAGATGACAGAAAAGCAATGTTGTTCTTAAAAGTCAACTTCAAAAAGCTTTTAAATATTCTTCAGCTATTATTAAATATTATTACAGAGTTTGGTTGATTCAATTGATGGACCTTTTAGATGTATGTATGTTTTTACATTTGGATCTGTACTGAAGCAAGCCAAGCCACATATCCCATAATGGTGGGATAAAGACCACAGAGATTTTTGAGAATATGCTTTTAGAGGGGGCATTTTGGTAGGAGAAACTTTGCCTTCTGCTTTTCAACCCCCCCAAATTTGCTTTCCATCATCTTGACACAAGTTCCACCCTCCATGTAGAAAGTATTAAAAGAGCCACCCCATCCAATAAACATGGCTTCTTGAACTTAACGACCTTTAATTGTGACTGTGCACTGTATATTTAAAACTAAAAAGAAGGATGTTTCCCATCAAAATCAGAGCCGTGTGAACGGCAGAGATTTGATCAAATGCCAGGAAAGTACTGAAAAATGTAGAGCAAAGCATCCCTTGTTGGCCTTGGTGGGTTTTGCTCACCTGCAGTTTTACAACAAGCTGGAATTTTCTTGACTTTTATATGGTCATTTGTCAGCTTTTGCCTGCTTATTTGGCTTCTTTTGTACCCTGTAAAGTCGCTGTAGTGCCCAAAGTGACACAACAAAAAGGGAAATCTACGTAAATTGTATAGTCCATGGTACCATGAAACCTGACACTGCACAGAAATCATTTCGAACCATGTGCTTGCTTGTGTTACTGCCATTAAGTGAATAGTTAGAAGTGCTTTAATAAAGCAGATATTTGTAGGAGATCATTTATGAATATTTTACCGCCAATCTTGCCAGACTAACACAGGGACCCTTTACACCCAAAGTGCCAAACTGCCTATTATTCCAACAGACTGTTACACCCAGTACACATTACCAATTCCTCTAAAGCCAAAATAAATACTAGTAATGATAATACTTGAGCTACGGTGTGTGTACCTGCATTGTATTTAGATATAAAAAAAACACTGCTGTGAGAAGGCTGCAGTAAGAGGAAGACAGAATGTTTCCATCAGACTTTATTCTTAATTTATTTCAGGACAAATAAGCACCCATTGCTGCTCTTGTCAGCGGCGCCACCAAGTGTGGGCTGGGGAGGGGGGCACTGGCCTTCCCCCAAAATTTGCTGCCCCCCCTAGTGGGCACCCCTGGCAAGACTGTCCTATATTAGTAATAATTTTAATAACCATGAGCACAAGAGAGAAGAAGACACCCTAAAATGAGTTGAAACATTTACTTGTGATTTATTCCTGCACATACAATTTTTGTCAATTGTATTGTGTCACTTTGTATCTCCTTCATCATTTTCTTTTTTTGGTGTGCCACCCAAATATTTTTAGTGGCCCCCATATGGCCACCCCTATAAAAAATTCTGGAGGCGCCCCTGACTCTCATCCCTTAATTTATGTATTTTTCCTAAGTAGAGAGTTCAACCTTGGCCTTGGTGATTTCCCTATGGTCTGATTTTAGAATGTAGTTCCTAGCTTATTTTGTTATTTTAGCCACACTGATAGCATGGCTGATCAGGTGGACCTGGTTCAGGTCAATACAGAATATCTAAACAACTACTGAATGGTTTGCAATAAAAATGTATTCAAACTCCTGCAGACTTTGGGGATTTACTGTAGCTTGTTTTGAAATTTGGAACAGCAGTGCTGAATCCAGCGGGTCAAAACATTCACTTGAGTAAAGGGAAGAAATAGCTTGACATCTGCCAGATGTACAGGCATGAAATTTCACATACTTTCCTAGATTCCAGAAAATGTATGCAAACCTAGGGAATACTGTAAATCATAGGATTTTTTAAACCCAAGTGGATACTGGAAATCTGTGATTTTTTTTATGACCTGTATCATAAACAGTAATGCACAGTTCACAGGAATCTCAAAAAAGTTCCTTAATCAACTTCAGCTACTCCAGAGTTTTATTATAAAAGAAAATATGACATATTGAGATCAATACTCTGGCTTCCAGGTTGCACTAGAGTTTATTTTAAAAATGTAATCCTTGTTTTTAAGGCCTTTTGTGCTCCGCAATCTCAGTGTTTCTCTGACGTACTAGAAAACAACCGACCAACTCGACGCCTCAGGTCGAAACTCGGGTCATCTGTAACAAGTCTTCTTATTATTCTCCTCAAATATTGGTAAATTCACTTTAACCTTTTATGTATCCCCCAAGCTGATAGTAGGAACAACAAATTTATTCATCGTTAGTTTACTTTGGCGTCCTTCAACATCAAATTTCAGCACACCCAACTAAACACATTAGCACAGTAGCTCTTGGTTGTAATTACTGTCTGACCTAATCTCTGAGCCTGGTTCTGACAGAGGTCTTTTTTTCCTTTTAAAAGGAAGTTTTTCCTTCCCATTTTCGCCAAGTGCCTGCTCATGAGGGGAGGATCATCTGACTGTTGGTGTTGACTTTGTATGCTTGTAGGGTCTTTACATTACAATATAAAGTGCATTGCAGCAACTGTTGTTGTAATGTGATGCTATATAAATAAAATAGAATTGAATAGAGTTATTTGATGGCTTTATGATTTTTAATTTGTAGGTTTTATTCATTTTCCTCAACTACTGTTGAGCTTTATTATTATTTTTTCTTGTACTTCCTTTTATTGTTTTTTGTTTGTAGACTTTATAATGTTTAAAAATAAAATTTAAATCAGTAATTGTTGTTTGCAATTTGTTTTAATGAACTCACTTTCTTGTGTCTGTCCATTGATGTAGTTTTAGATGATCTATTTAGTGCTGTGCTGCAGTCTTGATGGTTTTTGTAGACATTTTTGCTTTCAACTGCAAATGAATTTAAATTCAGTGACACCTTTCCATTTTAAAAATTTATTGGCTTTTTTAGGCATATTTTCATTTAATGCTTCCAGGGAAAATCCAGCAACAGCGTTGTAAAAGCATGAGCAGGACTGGAAGAATCCTTAGGATGAAGGAACTCATTGAGGAAGAAGGGACAGCTGCTTTGTGTGGAGTTTTGACGTATAGTAGCATGATTTGCCCAAAGCTTTGAGTCAAGTGTGGACGCAGTTGCAAACGGAATGGCAGATGCAAAACTGAAATACTTAGTTAAAAAAACCCATGCAGTGAACAGAAGGCATTACAGAAATAATGCTGGAAGGCCATAGTCCAAAACATCAAAACCAAAAAGTTCAAACAGATTACAAAGGAACCCAAACTGAAAATAAGCTGATATACAAGTGAAGAGACTCAGGAACAGGAAGAAGTTGTAACACTGACCAAACAAAGGGTGACACAAACTAAAGACAGACATCAGAGAGTGGGTTAAAAGGGCACAGGTAAAGCAAAGGGACAATGATAAGAGCAGGAAAAGGACGGGAGGAATGAAGCTTTAAAATAAAGTAGAAATAAACTCACAGAAAATGCAGCCACATATTCCAGATATTTCACCCTCCCATACCTTGTCGAATTGTTTTATGACTTTGCAAGTGTTAAACTGTTGAAATGAACATTTGTAAAACTTTCACATTAAAACAGATCCAAGGTTGAAGGCAAGTGGTACATCCAAATAATTTAGGAAATAATTACACCACCGTATGAATAACTGCCTTTCTTGGACACAAAGAAGGAGCTTGTTCCATAGCATCACTGTAACTGTAAGCGTGTTTATTGCACATTCCCACCGTCTTGCCTCATATTGTCTTTATTGTAAGTTTCTGTTGGTTTCCACTCTCTCATCGAGTGAATAAGAGAAGTGAGAAGATTTCTGCTCAAATAGAAAACGGGTGAGGATCGTTTTATGCACGGTGATGATGTGTCTTTTAGTTTGTGCATTGTGATGTAATGCAGCACGTTTCTGATCTTCCTACTCATTCATTGCTTTATTTTGTTGTTGTTGTTTTATTGACTTTCTCTTGGTCTTTTAATGGTTAATAACGGTGCTCAAGAACATTTCTGGGATGTGACCCCATTTTTAGATCCCAGAAATCTCATAAACCCAAAACATTCAGGCACTTAAAGTTTGGTTATGTCACGCTAAACTGAGATAAGGCAAGGCACATCCTTCAAGTGAGTCACCTTTTCCAGATTCTCTTTATTTTCAAACAAACAGATAAGGCAAACTGGTGTATATACTCGTCATCTTTAGTACAGCTCCTCCAGTTTTATGTCCAATTCTTGAAACTGTCACTTCTGGCCTTTGGACGAAAATGTGGTTTGCCACTGAACTGGATATTTAATGCAGCACCCTGCACCGAGGCTACATGCCAAAGCAGCATCCTTGCTGGCCTCACTCTAAATGCTTCTGGTTCAACACAAGGTTGAACCACTGAAATATAAGTGATAAGAGGCAAAACATATGACATTTAGTCTACAGTTTTGTTTTTTTGACACACACTTTTATAGCTTTTCTTGTAGGAACGTTAAATCTCCTGATCTCATTAGGCAAGCCTGTCTAACCTCTGGGATATTTCAAGACATGACATCAGCTCTCAGTGGGATCCTTCATGTTGTGATGATACCCTATCTAAAGTTAAGGAGTGAATTGGCCTTTATGTGATAACAGTGTCCACGCTAATGACAGACGGTGTGATTCTCTTCCAAACAAACAGTCTCTCAGAGGCCGTAGCTCGCCTGTGCTTAACTGGACTCCCACTGCATGAGGAGCCATGTTAATCTGCGCCTCAGGCAACACGTGACTGACTGTAGCCGGACTGACTTATACTTATGCTGAATGCAGTCTCTATGTGCCTCTGTTATTTCTGCAGGAGGGAGGGAGACGGGCCATTCCAGTGAAATTTTCAGTGGCCGTCAACAAATGCTGGTCCTCTCAGAGCACAGGAGGCTGTGAAGCGCTCAGAGGTCCTTGCGTGTTCGAGTAAACACTCTCTTTTGGTAGGGGCGCCTCCAAGGGTCAATACACTGTTACATCACAAAACCCGGATTCATGGGTAGTTTCTTCAAGGTGTAGAGGAGAAGAAGAAGGCCACAGTCGTGCCTGTCGTGTGGTCTTTATCACTTTTGTGCGTCTTATCTAGCTATCTTCTTGCCCCTTTAATTCCTCCATCCCCACATTTCTAATTAAATACATTTTCTTCCATTTCATTTTGCTCCCTTATTTCATGCATACTAATCTTGTCAGTGTTGTTGCAACCCTCCTTTCCTGGCTTCTCATTTTTAGCACAACAAACAACCTCCCACTGCCCCTTACTGTCTTTCATTTTTCCTGGATCCAGGTAAATGAAGGCTCTCAGAGTCACTTTGGTGACTGTGGCCACCAGCCGCGCACACCACAATGTAAAAAAGGCACAACGTCTTAGGCAGAGGTGGAAGCGTGTCTTTTGTTGACCACTAAACCAGCAGCATGACCAAAACTATTCTCAAATTTAGAAATATTCCTGAATGTTTTCAGAATGCTTTGCTCAGTAAAGTTACAACAATTAGGACATCAGTGAGAAGCAAAGATGTATCAGAGTATTTTTCTTTGATATTCCTCAACACACACCAGACTGCAAATGCTCATGCAAAACTGAGCAGCGAGGGGTCTGTGGAGGAACAATGCTACCTCTGGTGGTTGCATGTGCATAATGCATGCTGCAGAACCAATTCTTAAGGCTTAGATATAAAGAATTGCTAGTTGCCTACCGCTGCAAACTAGTTCATTTTCCTTTTACTTGTGGGGCTATTTATCCATCTGGATTATTCTGGTGTTTGTTGCCCAATTGTTAAGATCTCCATTGCAAATATATTTGTCTTCTCTCTAAAATAATTTAACCAGTCATCACTTTACTTGTGGTGTCCCAACTGTTCACAACAGTGGGGATTTTTTTCTGTGTAACCAGGTCAACATTTCTGAAAAGATACATTCTTGTTGGGTTTTAAAATGTATTTGAGCACCACAAGGAAAGTTCCATGTCTTTATGCAAGAGAAGGCATATGTCTTGATGGTTACATGGCACCACATGGCAGAGGTTAAGTACGAACGTTTCATTTTGGGGTGAACTGTCCCTTTAGAATAAACAGGAAAATAGTAATATTTCCACAATATGGAACAACTACACAAAAATACAACCTTATAATCAGTGTTTTACATGAAGAGGGCTTTTTACTGAAAGTCTAATAGTCAAGAGACAGAGAAAATTAGTAGCAAGCTATAGCCTTCTATATTTTTCTTTGAGCATATACGATAATTAACTTTATATATATGTCCCCAAAGCCAGTCCTTAACCATCCCCAGCAGTATTTTTAGTGGCAGCAATCAGGCCGAGGCCACTGTCATTTCCCAACAAGGATTCAGTCTTCTGCAGTCCTGTGTCATATGAAGCCTCCTGGCTTAAAAAGCCACACTTGTCCCAGTAAACCAAACCTTAATGATAGGCTTGTCTAAAGCTGGAGTCTGTAAAAGTGCCTCTGGGCACTTCTATTTGTCTATGTCTATTTTCTATATCTTCTGTTCTTACTTTCATTTGTTGTTCAGGTTTTTTTTGCTTCCGGGTACGGGAGAAAGTATTATTTCAGCTGTGGAATAAAATGATGAAAAAAAAGAGGGGTGGGTTGGGGTACTGAAATATTTGTGATTTGATGTTTTGGGTTTCAGCAACTCAAACAGAATATAAGTGTGCAGTTTATAATTGATTCCACTTCTTGGATCTCTCCGAAACAGACAGGATCCAAGCTCCAGTGAAATTCCAGTGGGGCTGTGCATTTTTTTTTCTTCTTTTTTCTGGGCCTATTTTTGAATAGGGCCTTTCTACAAAACTCATTAATATCATAGTACAGTCACACCTATATTCGCTGGCTGAACTTCCTGCAGAAAACCAAACAGGTCAGAAGAGACAGATGGACTTTTGAGAATTTCCCATGTTTGCCTCCCACTAGAACAGCAGGTCTGTGTAGAACCGGAGCCGGGCTTTATGAAGGAGACTCACTTAGGCATCACTGTGACTTGTTTCACTGAAAGCATCCATCAAAAGGCTTCATTTAACCAGAGATGAAAGCTGAGCTTTTTAACTCCTTCCTCTACCCTAAGCCTGGCCTGTTGACTCTCTCATCTGTTTATCTTTCAGTGCATAAACATCGAAAGCAATGCCTGCATACGGCTCCTCGCTTCTCATGCTTAATGATAGTCCTCATGAAGACCTCATATTTGCTACGTGATGGAAAAGTAAGTTTATGTCCACCTCAGCGGATCAAATACTTGCTCTGTGCTGCAAGGGTACTCCCAGCTATGACAACGTGTATGTTTGTAAGCACTCATATGTCTGCGTGCAGTTTTTACATCAACCTCGGCCATAAAAGGTCCTCTAAGTGAAAAAAATAATTACAATAAAAAATAATAAGCTTTTTTATATGCGTCTTCATTTTGTGCTGGGTCCTCGCTAATTGAATCAATTCAATTCAATACAATTGTGTTTATATAGTGCCAAATCACATCTGCAGTACGGTAAAGAACCTACAGTAGTAGAGAGAAAACCCCAACAATCAGACGACACCCTACAAACAAGTACTTGGCGACAGTGGGAATGAAAAACATGTCATGTTGTCCAGTTTGTGTTAAACCTTTTCCTGTTTTAATTTGGAGGTCTTAGCCATTTACCGCTGTTCCCTTTTTTACTTCCTGTCTTTGTTAGTGTTCCCTCTTATGTCTGTCTGAATCAGTTTCACCTGCGCTATGTTTGTTACAAATATGGACTCATGACTTGGATTGTTTTGACATTGCCTTTTGCCTGCTCCTCACTTGAATTGTTTACTCTGCTCCCTGATCACCTGTTAAAGACCTCCATCTGTTCTGGATTAAACATTTGGGTTGTGCGGTAATATCCCAAATTTGTGCCCTCTTCCCGTTACATTTTCTAGTAGAACAAATAATAACAAAGCAAAATTCAACCTGAAACGAGTTAAAGAGTTGGAGATTTTCACATGGCATTTATGGTAATTGACTTTCTTTTGGAGCCAGCCTCAAATGGCCACTGCCAGGAACTAGCTATAGAAATAGCTCTGAGCCACTTTCTTCAGCTTGTCAGTGAAGGTGGAGGTTTATGTGGGGGTTAAATCCCTACTAGGTTTTCTGTTATGGTGAGACATATAAAAATACTTTTAGTGCCCTTGGTAAATAAACACCAGCTATTACCTAACAATACAGATAACCTATTATGATTTTCTGAATTCTGGCTGCAAATTGCACATTTGATTTCAAGCACAAATTAATTCCCAAGTTGCTTTTTAGTGTTTTCTTTCTTACTTTTTCCCCCATTTTCTACACAGGTACCTCCTCTGTGCATAATTACATCACTGAATTTAATTTTGAATATCAGCTGTAGCTCAGTAGCTAGAGTGGGTTATGTACTAAGTAACTTTTTAATCCCCAGCTTCTCTTTTCCACCTGTCAAAGCAAAACACTGGGTCCCAACGACTCCCTGTAGCCAGGCCAGCAGCTTGCACTACAAAAGAGTTCTTATATAGTTTGCCACTCAAACCAGGTCAGTGTCACTACTCTTATAGCTTTGTTTCTACACAATGAAAATGAATATCAAGAAAGGACTCTCACAGATACAAGCAGACTCCTCACAGAAAGGCCTTAGCCTGCGTTCAAGTTCAGTGCGGTAATAATGCGTCCCTCACACCTGCACAGGGGATTTCGCCAACTGGATGATAAACCATGCAACCACTATTATTATGCGTACATGTATGGCAATTTTGTGGCTCACCATAATGTTGTTCATTGCTATTTAGGCGCACCAAGTGTCCACAAAGTGTCAATCAGATATATGAGGTTAATCCAGAGTCTCACAGCGGTCTTGGGAGTAGGAGTACATTTGTCCTCTCAATAGCTATTACTTGAAACATTTGTTATAACCGCCCTATTTTCCAGATTATGAGGAAACTGATGGCATCCCTTTTAATGGTTAGGGTCCATTACCACATAACCACATACTCCTTTCTCTCCCAATGTTTTCTGTATTTATCATCACTGTTGCTAAGAAATAAAGGCATAAACTGGCAAAAACAAAACAAAACAACAGAATAAAAACAGAATAAAACTCAGGTTTTGTGGTTATGTAAAATGTTACAGAAAGCAACATTTTACAAAAGAAGGGTTTTACTTAGACCTTAAGATGGTCGAAAAATGTACAATGAATACATGAAACATGAAATGAAAGCTCGTTAACTTACATAAAGAGGCAGCATTCTTCCTGCCATTAAAAGACTATATTCAGCCTGTCTCAGGGTTAGAAGGAATGTGTGTGGGTGCATTTCAAGCATACACGCTGTATGTAGAACATAAACTGCAACCACACAGTGCATCAAAGGAAATCGCACCCCTGCTATAGAAGATGCAACAGTGCCCACATGCAGCCAGCAAAATGGCATAACTTGGCTTTAACATTAAAATATTTATGAAGCTGCAAAGATTTCTGTTTAGTATCTTCAGAATAATATATAGGCAACATTTGGCTATGGTTGAAACATTAAACATGTGTCTTGGAAAGTCTGACTATGTTTGACTAAGCTTTAACTCAGGTGGTAGGAGGTGGAGCTAAGAAAAAGGCAGGTGATAAATTAAAGGGCAAAAAGATGACTTGACCTCTAAGTGTGGGTTAGTTTGCATATGTTGTTGCCTCTTGCTCTCTCTTGTCCTTTAAGAGCAGGGGTAGGCAACAGCTTTCTCTAGAGGGCTATACTGACTTGATACAGTGAGAAAAGGGCCACACATTGAGCACTATATTATGTTTAAATCCATGAATCTGAGTAGATATGCCTGGATTATTCTCCAAAACCCCAAAACTTTGTTAGAAAATGTTGACCTCTCTGTGTGAGTCTGCTGTACAACTTGAATTTAATATATTTCAATGTAAAAAAAAAAAAAAAAGCCTATTAATGGATAAAATAAACATTCACAGATAAAAACATAAAGTGAATATGACCCAAGGTTTCCCAAAGTTCACACTGCCTTCTTTCCATACCTGGTGCCAGGTGTTCCCCAGCTAAATGCCACACCCAGCAATCCATGTGATATAAAGGAAAACGTGATTCATCAGAGCAGGCCTCCTTCTTCCATTGCTCTGTGGTCCATTTCTGATGCACATTGTTGGCAATTCCAGCAATGGAGAGGGGCAGCACGGGCACCCTGACTCATCTGCGGCTATGTAGCCCCATACACAACAAACTGTGATGCACCCTCCAGAATTAATTTGAGTATTATCCATTAGAAGGGGCCTTGGCTGCCCATGACCCTGTCGCTGGTTCACCACTGTTCCTTAATTGGACTTTCACGTTTGACAGATATTGATCCCCGAAGACCAGGAACACCCCACAAGAGCTGCAGTTTTGAACATGCTCTGACCCAGTCGTCTATCCTTCACAATTGGGTCCATGCCAAACTCACTGAAATCCTTACGCGCGTCCATTTTTCCTGCTTCCAACATCAAATCTGAGGACAAAATGTCCACTTGCCCCCACTCACTAACAGGTGCCATGATGAAGAGATGATCAGTGTTATCATGTCAATGTTATGCCTGATCCATGTATATTTAGTATGATTTATTCATGCATTTAAGAGAATGTGAGTGCGCCTCTTTTTGTGTACACACACACTCGTTTTCATATCTTAGCGAGGACATCTCATTGACATAATGCTTTTCCTAGCCGCTTATCCTAACCCTAGCCATCAAAAATGAGTGCCTAATTCTAACCCTCAGCCTAAACCTAACCATAAACCTAATTGTAACCCTGACACTAAAACCACATTTTGAGCCTAAAAAATGCCTTCAAACTCGTGGGGACGGGCATTTTTGTCCCCATAAGTGACTGTTGGTTGGTTTCTGTCCTCACACAGATATCTAAACATGTACACACGCACGCACGCACGCACGCACGCACGCACACCCTGCTGAAGCTGCAGCTTATTGGTCAGGAGGCTCTTACATGGGAAAATTCTGGTAATATGTATATTAGATGTACAGAAAGTTCAGTAAAAAATATAATAAAATCAGCAGAAAGCAGTACTAGGTGAACAACATTATCCTTAATGAAATGAACCATTTTAACCTAATGGGATGACAGTGCCTCAATACACACAGAACAGCTCTGAAATAGAGAACGCAATTTACAGAATTAAATACATACTCCTGCTGCTATTTATCTTTAAAACTGGGACACCCTGGGATATCCTAAGATATTCAGACATTTAGTCCCCAGTGTGGTCAAAAAACATTGCATCCTACACTTCTTATAATCTTTCTTTTAGACACTCATTGGTGATTGGCCGCATTTTTCAAAATGTTTGCACTCAGGTTTTCGGTGCTTTCTTAAATCTTATCTGTGGAGTGTCTCTTTAACCCTTCTCCCTGCAGGGAGATGAGAAACAGATGAACAGAGAGTGAACACCCTCAGGAAATGACAAGACAGCAGCGAGACACTTTTAGCATTCTTCACACTGTGGCTGATTTACACAGAGCAGAGCAGGCTAACTCTGTGACAGTCCTGAGGCCACAGGAAACAGGCACTGTTCATGGTGCTAGAATCATGCTGGTGACCGTTAACTGGTCCAGTCACTCATCTGCTCTGTTTGTGTTTCACTTGCGTCATTGCATGTCTGAGTATGCGGATGCAGACATGCACAATGCTGTGAGAGAGCAGTGAAAGTGAGGAAGTGTCTTTCAGAATTTAAAAGAAGGAAGGGGGGGGAAAAGGACGAAATAAGAGGGTTAGCGACATACAAGAATCCAAAAGCCAGTTCACTGGCACCTGATCCAACAGACAGAATAATTTTGTGCTTCACAGCCGCACCAACTCAGATCTATCATTACAGAATAGTTGTTTCTCTTCCTCAGAAAGAGACAATACGCTGTGTCCATTTTAGCACAGGCATGTTTCTATTCTCAAGCAATAAGCATCCAGTAGAAGATCCTTCAAATAAAAAAGAAGTTAAAAAAAAAAAGACTCAGTAAAAGAAAATTACAAATGTGAGGTAAAATTCAAGCTTCAAGCAGGGAGACTAATAAAAAAGTATTATAAGAGCGCCTATATTATGCTCAGATAAAAGTCTCCAGTAAAATCCGCTGACTAGCTGAAGCTACAAATCTTTCTGCTATGAAATCTCTGCCTGCAGCGCTCACAGTGGAAAAGCAGCCTACTGCAGATTAACTCACATATGACTGGTTCAAAGACCTCTTTGAAACAAAACCTCATTCAGGTCAGGGTAAGATCAAGTTCTGAGGGCCAGATAGAGAGGATTGCATTGACTTTGGCATGAGTGCAGCTAAAGACAGCAGGACATATCTAAAAGTTTTCAAGATTGAACTGCAAACTGTGACACACTTCGAATATTTAGAGCAGGGACGGCAAACTCATTTTACACCGTGGGCCACATACAGACCAGTCTTATTTTCAGTAGGTGAGACCAGTGAAACGCCACTTTCTGTCACTGTAAAGTTTAACTGTACTCTTAGTCCTGGAGACATCTTAGTATATATAATATATTATTGTATGAAAGTATAACAAAAACAAGCAAACAAATAAAAAAACAAAAACATCATGTTGTTTTTTTGACATGAAAGAGAAATGC
Source organism: Etia nguti (assembly GCA_015106755.1). Taxonomy (NCBI): domain Eukaryota; kingdom Metazoa; phylum Chordata; class Actinopteri; order Cichliformes; family Cichlidae; genus Etia; species Etia nguti. The sequence goes on along the minus strand of VUQG01000791.1, from coordinate 45,448 downwards.
TTATGTAATAAACAAAAGAACTGTGTCAGCGTGACTCTTTGGGCTTAAATAGTATGAAATAAATGTGTACAATTATGGAGAAGTTCTGGTAGCTAATTGCCCAAACTGTCCATTAATTATAAATCTAAACATTTTTCTTAATTAACAGAAAATGTCCTGGGTTTTGTTTGTTTGTTTGTTTGTTTTTGTCACGATCCTGGGACATTTGACCCAGAGTTTTGAGTTTTAATATATTTTGATGTGTATGGTTTATGTTTAAGTTCATTAGATTATCTAAGCCCATTTTTATTATGCCTATGTTGCCGTTATAGTTCATTGTTTCTTAGACCCTCTTTGTGTTATCGTGTTTCATGTCTGCGAGTCTTATGTTTTCAAGCTCATGTTGTCATGTCTGCGTCTCATTACGTTTCCTGTTTTATTGTGAAGAGTCTGTTTCCCTGTTCAGTGTGTCTAGTTGTCCTGCCGTGCTGTGTGTGCCATGCCGTGCCGTGCCGTTCATGTCGGGGTTCTTCATGTCATATTTTAGTTCACCCAGATTAGGTTAATGTTTAGTTTTGCATCAGTTTGCCTTGTCCTTTGTTTGTACCTTTTTATCAGCCTAATTAAACGGCTCACCTTTTGTTAACTCAAGTTACGTTTCATGTTCCATTGTGTCTGCATTTGGGTCCATTATTCACACTCCACACAGTCAGCTTCCGCCTGACTGACAGATTTTTGTAGTTGTTTTCTTTTTATTTTAATTGTAAAAAATAAAAGACTAACATAAATTTCTATAGCAAATAGTATTAACTTTTCTTCCATCTGTTTATTTATTACTTAATTAGTTTAGTGTGGGATAAATGGCCGTGGGAGAGGTCTTTATCCACCCCCAAAAATAAAAGCTCTAAAGATTCTGGTCCAAAATTTATCTCCATGTTTACATTTCCCAAAGGAGTCCAGTGGGCCGGATTGGAGTCTTTGTTGGGTCAGTTCTGGCACTTTAGCCTTACGTCTGACACCCATGATTTAGAAAGAATAGATCTACATGTAAGAGAAGATACAGCACAATTAATCATAGCATAGCTATTTGCACTGCTGAAGTTTCAACTTTTGAAAAGAATCAGTTTTTGGAAATCCTTGCAAGAGTTTGATTTAATACAACGGTTCTGCTACCACTTAGGAAGTTATTCAAGAGAAAGAGAAATGGGCATAACACCACCTGAAAATCTCAGCAGCTAACATTTTAAAGTTTGTTACTATTTTCAGACAGTTTCTTTCACATCCAATCCAGATGCGCCTGAGATGGGCGGTTAAAAACCTGGCTGAAATGTTTCTTTGTGTGCATGCCATGACTCTCCACAAACAAGCAAATATATGCCAGCCCTTTGCTTTTACTGTCTCATTTCCTTTTATTTCCCCTGCTCTTTTTTGAAGATACAATTAAATGTTGTTGCCACGAGGGCTGAGGGCAACGGCTCAACAGTGAGATGCAACAGTGAATTGTATGCCATACATGGTTTCAAGTTCCCTGTCTGTTAAAGCGAGGTGGTGTCCACACTGATGCTCATCTGTATCTTGTAGCATCGAGATGTAAAACTGACCCGGGATAAAGCTATGGGATTTGTAACTCCAAGCACAAAAATAGCACAGATCTCTGGTTACATATTGAAACTTTAAACCTCAACCATAACCACAAGTGTTATGTTTGATATAGAGATTCTACACGTGGGCTCAAAGACAGCTATCCCTGACCCCGTCGTAGATTTTGACACTGATAACCCGTCAGTTCCTGTGAGTTTCTGAGGCGGAAGCTGTAATAAGATGTGTTGGTTTTATTGGGAAACCCAGCTTTTATAATGACTGTTATTACAAGTCAAACCACCCTGTAAAATACTTACACGCTCTCGTTCTCTCTCTCTATCCCTTTTCACCCTTTCCTGTCCAGCCCTGTGATTTTTTTTCTTTTCTTTTCTTTCAGGTAAAGCGATGTCACACAGCTACCCCAACCATTAACTAATGCAGAAAAGAAAAGACTTTATTTAGAACTGGAAACTCCCTATTTTAAATGTGAATGTTTACCATTCATGAGAAGGCTTTAGCATGCTTACAACACAAATGGATATAAAAACTTCCTTTTATACATCTTTGATGAGTTATGAACACTTTTACAAGCTGTTCTTAAACTTTCTGTTAATGATTAACACATTTCATTTCTATTCTAATACATCATTTGTTCTTGTATGCAATCTCTCTTTTCTCTCACTTCCCCTAACAGTTCAAGGCTGATGGCTGCCCCTGTCGGAGCATAGATCAAAACTCTTTTCCTGTTTAATAGGAGTTCTTCCTTCCCACCACCACCAAATGCTTGCTCACAAGAGATTGTCTGACTGTTGGGGTCTTTATCTTTCAATTTACCACCTTGAGCTAACTGTTATAGTGAACTGAAGATATATAAATAAAGTTGCACTGAACTGAAAATCACTGATATGTATGAGACAGTGGGGAGGTGTGTGGATGGAATAGCAGATGGGTTCAAGGTGGTGGTAGAACTACATCAGGGATCAATTCTGGGGCCCTTCTTGTTTGCAGTGGTGATGGACAGGTTGACTAATGAGGTCATAAGGTATGATGTTTGCAAACAACATTGTTATCAGTGTTGAAAGTAAGGAGCAGCTGGAAGGAGCAAGAAGAAGTGGTAGTATGTTCTCGAGAGAAGAGGAATGAAAGCCAATGTGCGCAAGACACAATACATGTGTGTGGATAAGAGATAGGTAAGTGTAACACTGAAGATGCAAGGAGTAGAGATAGTCCAGGCAGATGAGTTTAAGTACCTGGAGTTAACACCAAAGCACCTGAGAGATCACAGGTGAAGAAGAGAGTGCAGACAGGTGGAGTGGGTGGAGTAAAGTGTCAGGAGTTATTTGTGACAGAAGGATAGCAGCAAGAATGAAAGGGACAGTTTACAAGATAGTAGTGAGACCTGTGATGTATGGTTTGGCACTGATAAAAAAAAAGACAGGAAGGAGAGTTGGAGGTGACAGAGTTGAAGATGCTAAGGTTTTTATTGGGAGCGACAAACATGGACAGGACGAGAAATGAGTACATCAGAGGGACAGCTCAGGATGAGCGGTTTGGAGACAAAGCTAGAGAAGCAAGGTTGAAATGGTTTGGATATGCACAGAGGAGGGCTAGTGGATATACTGGACAAAGGATTTTAATATGGATTTTAATATGAAGCTGCCAGGAAGGAGGAAAAGGGGAAGACCACAGAGAAGATTCATGGATGTGGTGAAGGAGAACATCCAGAGGAAGAACTGTTGTGGTGACCCCTAAGGGGAGCAGCCAAAAGAAGAAGAAGAAGAAGAAAAGAAAGATCACTCAATATTGAAACAGCTGTATATCAGTAACAGAGCATTCATAAGCAAAATTTATAATGAACACAGTGTTCTACAGATTTCTTATATGTATTTAGAACTGTCTTACAGTGTGTTATATGCCATTAATAAAGTATTTTATGGTGCTTATTTAAGCTAAATTTCTAGTATAAGTTTTATACTTGATGTTTTATAGGTTTATGCCTCTGAGGCATTTTTATAAGGCTGAGTTTGAGTCAAATTTTCGATTGCATAAACATAAACTTGTTCTGTAAATACACCACATAATTTATTATGGAACCCAGGAAGAGTGTCTCCTGCCAAGATAACTAATGACTGGGATTTAATTAAACTGTAAACTGGGAATGTGCTTTTAAAGCGCCTCTAGTTATACAGAATGTCAATGCTTGATTAAACAATGTATCTTGAATTGAAGTGCCAGAAATACAAGGCATAAAAATAAAAAAGTGTTACAATGTTAACAGATGTCTTTATCATCTGGCAGAGAACATCTGAAACTAAAGGGAAAGGCAAAATGCCGCATTGCCAAGCCAGGACTCATAAACAAATACAGTACAAGCCTCTAATAAAGTGATGCTTCATTGCAGACTGAGTCTCCACCCAGCACTGATCGTGACAGCAGTGACTGAGGATCCTTTGATAAATCAGTCAGTGCCTCGGGACACTGACAGGGCTGACGGGCCCAACCCATTGGAGCTCACACCAGTACCAGTAGCAATTACCCAAAGATTTATTTTTGCATTGACAGCCTAAAAATGTTCAAACCTTGGCAAGTCTGTGGGAAAAGGAGCCAACTCACTCTAATTTCCCACAAGTTTAAGAGAAAATGAAGGAGTGCAAGGAACAGTAAAAGAAAACTTTAAATATTGGAAATGAGAAGTTGTGTTATTCTTTTTTCCAAATATTGGCTTATTTGGATTTGGGCTTTGAACTGCCTGAATGCACTGATCATAATTATTTCATTTCATAATTATTTAATTAATATTTCGAGTTTTCACTTCACTATTCGATAAAAGATGTTAACACTATGATACTTTTTCATCTGTGTCCTCCTTCCCTCCCAGAGCCTTCAGGCAGAGAAGTGGAGTCAATCCTTCATGTTTAATGCACCTAATTTTAACCAGATGGAGCAGTTTTGAGAAAAAAAAATAGTCAGGCGAAAGCTATAGAATGCATAATTAAAACACAAGAAGTCAAAAGCAGCTCCACAGAGAGGCACATACTCCTGGCTTGGCAAAGTGACCGAAACCTCAAAGGAAAGATTATGGAGTTTACAAAAAGGGAAAGCAGCAGAAACCACAGATGTCGTCAAAAAAAGGGTTTATCCTTGAGGTTACTGCTTCTACGTAAATGAACGTGGGCAGGAGGGCCACATGAATACCGGGCCTGAGCGCTAAACATAAAACTCACAGCAGCCTATGGGGATTCTACACTTATGTACTAAAACGCACGCTACATGTCCTCGTGAAGGAGATATATGCACATGCAAAATTCACAATTATTTCTTTCATCAGCTGTGACATTAACGCCCTTTAAAATTAGTGGCAGTGGCTTAAAAACCCAGGGGCGTCTTTCGTCGGTGTAAACACTCCAATAAAACAGCCTTCTCTGGTTTGATGAGTCCGTCCCCGCAGAGATGCGCCTCTCTGAGAAGCATTCATTAGAGCACGCCACCCACATGCAGTTTACCAAGCCCTTAACCTCACATTACCAATCTCTACAGGCTGTGTAATCAGTGTGCATGTACATATGTGTGTCCTTGCGGGGGCTCAAGTCTACGTGTGGTTTTGGGGGGTCTGTTGGCTTTCCCACTCTGCTGACCATGTTTCCACTTTCCCTTGGAAAATCCTACCAGACCTCAACAGAATTTTTTGATCCAGCAGTTTGTGTTGAGGACTTTGTGTAGAATAACTGTACTGACAAGTGCTTTTGGTAACAATTTTTTAAGTTCTACAGTTGTAAGGAAACACACACATCTGAGCTTATGGTCTTTATTTATTTAGTTCTTAAGTGTGGATATAGGGATAGTTTTGAAAGAAGAAAACTAATTTACTTCTAAACCTTCAATGAAGGTTTCAGTGGAAAAGTCAATGAAACCTTCATTGAAGGTTTAGAAGTAGAAAGAAAATACAGTAGTGTAGTCCTGGAAGGTCAATAGGCCACAAATAAAGTGTGAGTTGTGGAGCAAATGAGGAACAAGTCTTGGTGAAGCAAAGCAACATTTGGGTTTTTGCATGGAGTTCAGGGATGTGTTTTACACGATTTTTGATGGGGTTTATAGGACAGATTTCCTACTATCCGCTGGCTACTGTGGTAAAGCGGCAACTTAAATTCAATTTTCTCCATCATAGCAGTTCAACTAAAATTGAAAAAAAAGTTATTTTTATGGGGGATCATGTGGATTATTCCATGAGTGGTCTCAGTGGTATAAATCTTACTAAGAACAAAGAAATGAATGAACTCAAAAATACGGCGCAAGGGTGAAGAGATAAATGCAAAGCCTGAGGTGGCAGAGAGTGAGCGAGCAAATAGTTTCTCCAGGTGTGAGTCTGGCAAGAGGGGAGGTCAACAGAGGACAGTTTTCCAAGGCCAAACTGGCAGGAACTTTGAGGCGGGAATCACGAGTAAGCACAAGGAACCAAATGCTGAGTAAGAAACTTGAGGGAGCCTGGCGTAGTTCTGCTTAGCATGTTGTACTGCTGCAACAGCAAGTGGGTGGATGAGCCTGTCTTAAATACGGCAGGTGAGTGAATAGTTGATTGACTACAAGTGTTCAACTGTAGGTCCAGCTGTAGCCACAGACCTGAGAGAGCCTCAAAACTGCAGGGAAAGCGATTAACTCAACACACAGACACAGTGGGGAGAAGGAGAGAGAGAAAAGAAAGGAAAAGAAGCACAAGAGAAAAAGAGAGAAAGTGGCAGCCGGCACTGAAAGCAAGCAGGTTTGCTACAACAGAATGAATGAATTAAGTATTAAGGTTAACTTTAAAGGTCAACTTTAAAGGTTTTCATTACTTTATATCATACACTCAGCGTGACATTGTCAGAAGCTCCCATTAAACACGGCCAAAGGTTCAAATGATGAGGTCCGCATATGTACAAGTAACCCCTGTGTATCAAAAGCTTCAGACTGTTCTAAATGTTCAGTTTCAGATATTTTGTATTTGGATCTGTTTCATGTCAACAGAGCAGAAACCCCACCCACCTGCTGTTCAAATGTTTTGTTTGCAGGGTGCAGCCAATTAGAGGAAAGGGAGGGGGAAGGGAGTTGAAATGGATCGTTTGATGAATTTAGTGGGCTTCACTGAGGCGCGGTATAAGATAAAAAGGGATTTTTGAATTGTGAATTATGTAAAGCAGCTCTGTTATAGTGCAAGAGTAAAAATTTTACAGAAGCTGAGCACATTTTCTTCAGTTTTTACTATTAATACCAATCCAATGCTAAAAGAAAAGCCTGATTAATATAGGAATATAAACACCTTGTTCTCCCTAACAGAGAATATCCTTGATACTTTTGTGACCTTTTGTTATACTTCAGAGAAAGCCATGACATAACTGGAATGGTAGCGACCATAACATGACATCAGATCTAAAACTAAAGCATCATGGGGTCAGTTGTTAGGGAACAGACTGACAGAGAAGCCAGAAATCATGTGGTGCTCAGGCCATGGATTGAATGTGTTGATGCTAATTCATCCTGATTAATCCCGGAGAGCGATCTTGGTTCAAGATGATGGTACGCCAATCAAACTGTTGCTATGGCTGGTCAGCAGCCAGAATTATCGTAGACGTGCTGAGATGTTATTCTTTGAATACTTTGGCTTGATGCACAGTGACACACAGCCAAGGTGAACTTTGCAGACATAATGGAACCTGGCCAAGGCGGATTTAAGAATTGCAGCATGAACCACTGAAGAGAAGAAGGTTGTAGAACACCCAAACATTTAGTTTGGTCAGCCTGTGGCCTGGGACAGAGGCCAAACCTTCCTTTTGTGGAATTTAGCGAGAGAAGCAGCAGCGTGAGCAACATTTGAAGGACATAAAATTGCAGGGAAAGCTAAAACTTTCTGACTAATTTCCTGTAATACTAATTGCTGGGTGTTCACGCTAAACTAGCTCATAATGACAATAAAAAATATAGAAAGCTCTAGAAAGGAAGTGTGGCAGAAACTAAATAAATAAATAAATGAGTAAACTGAATTTTTTTTTTTTACCCTTATTATATTTTAAATGCTGATTCTGTTAATTTTCCTCTATAAAATAGTGAGGTAAAACCAGTTATAATGAGGAGATATTCACAGATTTAATTTTTAAAAAATGGCAAATAAAGAGCTAATAACACATTCTAAGAGCATGAAAAGCATTTCCTTGACTTTTCCTTATAATTTGACAAGATAGTCAAAAACTGAATTTCACCTTGTGCTGTTATGCATTATGCTGGACACTTACTATCCTCCTTGGTGTTTTCAGTGAACTGCAGACTACTAGTTCCCTAAAATTGGGAAACCCGCCTTATGTCTAACTAAATACATTTGTTAGATTTTATTGTCTCGGATCAGTTATTAGTTATTTGTGTTATCACTTGTTATTAGTCATATGTTGAGAGTGGATTTTAACTAAAAAATGACCACTTTTGTCATATTGTATCAGAGGGGTTTTTTTTGTTCCCTCTTTTGTCATGCCACATGTCCACCCACACAGGGGTTCTCAATTATTTTTGCCTGATTAAACCTCTTCTTAGGACTGTGTGGGCATATACGGCTTGTTCTTCACTAACAGCCCCCTAACTTGCCTGCTTTTCTTATGTGTGCCAAGGCCAAGACACCTTGGGGGCCTATTTTACATTTCATTCAAAGCACAAGTGCTGCTAATAACAAAGCTTCATTATATGCAAATGTTCCAGTGAGTCGTGACAGAGTGAGTCAACCAGCAGGCACCAGCATGTTGAATGCCAGGAAATGAACCACAGCTGCTTAAGTATGTATGTCTTTTATTATTTACAATCATGCTTTTATAATGACTAGATACATATCTAAACTGACAAAATTACTCAAAAAGGTCAGGGATAATAAAAATCATTGTAGTTTAGACAGGCTGTCACCGTTACCTATCATCCAGCCTTTAGGAAAAAAGTCCCAACATACTTTGACTTGAGGATAAGTGGAAGAGAATGGATGGATGGATGGATGGATTATCCACAAGAATATGACATAAATTGATTTTTTTTTTTATCAATCATGCGCAGAATTCTAATAGTGAATAGAGAAAAAAAGTCATGCAATTTCCTATTAGAAGTCCGATTTACCCTGTGTTTTTCTTTACATGCATTTTACACGTTGTCTGTACTACTATACACACCTCACGCCCCCTGATAATTAACCATATGATTAATTGCCTTCCTGTGAGTTGAAGAAGGACAGTTTATCCAGATAGGTGAGGGTTTTGCAGGCCACCAGTCCGTAATAGGTCTGCAACAGCGAACATTTTCTATCCCTCTGTCTCAGATCAGTCCACACTCTGTCTAGTTCATGGCTCCCCATTCCGGCTGAGCTGAACATATAGTGGTAACAGCAGGCATTGTAGCGGATGTGTTTTCCTCCTGAGAACCTGGCACTGTGTGTTGGCGCAACACCGGCCTTCTTAGCACAAAGTCCCACAAAAACATCAGCTGGCACAGGTGCATGGACTTCTGCGGATGCTACGTACACTTTTCGGACCACGTCCTGGGACAGAATGTAAGCTGCCCCTTCACAGTATTCAGGAAGGTATTTGTTTGGGTAGAGAGATGGGGGCAGGTAGCCAGGACTATTCGGATCCCTGTCGGGAGAGTCTCTCTGGATCACTCTGCCCAGATAGAGGTCCTCAGGGTGCCTGTGTAAGCCAAGCAGATAGCCTACAATGGCAGGAAGGTTGACAAACACAGACTCTTTGGTCAGCAGGACAAAGCGTGCCAGAGGGCAGAAGGTGATCACCCAGCGGATAGCCAGCACTGTCTTCTCTGTTGGGCCATGGAGGGATGAGTCAGCTGCAGCATGACCTTGGACCACATCCCCATAACGTTCAGACTCTCTCACGAGGGCCTCCTGTGCAGCAGAAGTCTGAGTTGATCCCATTAAAAACAGTATCCGCACTGGAAACCCTTGGATGAGTGTTTGATTGGCCCATGTCCTCCTAACCGCATCTCTTTGGGTGATATTATCTGGAGAGCTGAAGACAAGAGTGAGGAGGAAAAGGTCAGAGTTTCTGCAGGCATCAGGGTTAGTGATAGGATAAGCCTGTGACACATTTTCCTTGGCGTTGCTCAGGTCCAATTTCCTTGCTTTCTCTCTCACGCCTACAACCATGCCATCAGCGTAAACCCCAGGCGTGGGCTGCAGCAGGTACTCCTCGATGAAATCGGCCCCAAATAACAAGCAGTGGAAGAGCAGCACATTGAAGAAGAGGAAGCACCACTGGTGGGTACGCAGCTTGCACAGACAGAACTGGATCATCAGATAAAAAGATGAAGCATAGTCAATTAGCACAAAAATTAGTTAATTTAACTTATATTAAATGAAAAAGCTGCAAAGAGTTTACTCTGTACCTGCATGACACCCTCGTCCATCAACTTGTTGTTGTTCTTTTTGTTAGTGACAGATGACCAGAGGACCTCCTGCACTAGTCTGCTTTAGGACAATACTAGCTGACAGAGTGTTTTTCCATTTTCATGAAACTCTAGCAGCATGTAACCTTGCACCAAAGCCCAGAGTCAGTACCTCATTAAAAGGAGTGTACCTTGCGTCCTCCATACAACATTAATGACACCTAGAAAGAACAGCACAGTTATTCTGCATGTTATAAATGTTTTTTAAAAAGTACCAAAAAGTAAAACTCCTCCCCCTTCTAGAAGCATACAGAACTTATTAAAATGGTGATATATTGTATATTGTTTGGAGATGCTGTCTTATCAGGCCTC
>VUQG01000791.1:0-26175 GCA_015106755.1 Etia nguti | reverse complement strand
AATGTTTTTTTATTATTTTTTTTTTTTTTTTTTTTTTTTAATTATTATTATTGGCTTTTTTTTTATTCTCACAATTTTATTTTGAACATGTTTGCTTGCTGACATTAGGTCAGAGTACAAAAATCAAAGTATAGGAAAGTATTAGGAGTTTTTTCAACCTACAGAACTAACACATAAAAAAAAGAAAATACATGGTTTTATGGTTAACACTTAATTTCACTATACTAAATACATAGCTGCTGGATTCACCTGAGATAATGAATGAGTGGAATAAGACTATATTGCAATCCAGTACTTATTTGTAGAGATCAGCCTGGCTTTAGGACAATATTACTGCAGTCATGGGCAAAAGGTTTTTGGTTTAAGCACAAATGTTGTGTTTAATGTCCTTTGTGAAGAACAACCATACGCATTGCATACTTTCTTTTCAAGGACTGAACACACTCAAAAGTCCTCAAAGATCTTCAAAGACCATCTTCTTTCATTCTGATCGAGAATCTGTGATCAGTATTTAAAAAACGAGCGGACAAGCAAAAGCCTACAAACATTTTGCTGGACTTTGCTGCCCAGCATAAATATAAAATGAATCCACATCAATTAATCTGACTTCAGTTATATTTATAAAGTGCCAGTTCACAACAACACTTACACCTGGTAATATACGAGAGAGAAACCCAACGATTCCCTGTGAGCAAGCGCTTGGTGGTATTTTTGATATCAAACCTTTACACATCTCTCTCGGTGGAATCCCTTAATCTCACATATGCACTCTTTATCTACAGCATTAGAAATGTTTCCCCGGAGTGAGAACGACTGACTCAATCCCAAACGGCTTCAAACTCTTCAACAACCTCGTGTCACTGCCGTCCCAGTGAATCATATCACCTCACCCACGTCTTGTACATACTTGCTCCAGCTTGCGTCATCAGATAAACAAAGAAATAAATAATAAAAAACATCCAGTCAGTCAATCTTTTCTCTGTACATTTGATTTATTTAATTTTATTATTTCTTCTGGCGCTTCTGGATGTGTTGTTGAAATCATTCAGCTATGTTTTTTTTCTCTTTTTCCCACGTATCCTTTAGTGTTCATCATTAGTGACCTTCTCCTGAAGGATAAAATTATAACACAGGGACTGAAAGACATCTCAAAACATCTTCTGGACTCAGCTAGTCTGAACATTTCATATTCGGAGTCTTTGTGCATTTTGACCAGACTAATCTTGTGTATCAATTATCGCTAAAACGTAAAGCTTAAGCATAACGTCTTATCTGAAAAGCTGCATGTTAATACCTGCCGAGCTGCTGGGCTCTCATCTTTCCCCTGCTGTGCGACGGAGAAGATGGCGGGGTTTCCTCTGCATGGAGGGTGATTTTCTGCTTCAGCTCATTACACCTGAGAGAAAACTGACAGCAGGCACAAGGGAGAGAGCTCGTTTGAGTGAGCTTATCCAGTCACCATCATTAGTCTATTGATACATATCATGTAACTGTGCGTGTGGATTTTTAGACTATGGCCTGAGGGGTCTTTCCTTGTGGAAGGGGGCAAATAAATACTCTTAAATATGTCTTTTTCCACTTATGAATTTGTTATTATAATTCGTCATGTGACCATCTCGCTTGGCATTACTCGCTGTGTAATAACAGAGCAGTAAGAGACACAAACCCATCACCAGTGTGTTGCAGGAAAGTTAGAATCATTGGATTTATCATGGCAATGCATTTTGTATATGAAGTGGTATGGCTGGGTTCATGCAGATAATAGACTACATGGATGAGGTAGGGTGTTAAATATGTATGTGGTTGTACTGTACATTAAAAATGGATAATTAAATGGACAATTGTATTTAATGACATATTATAAAAGCAGTACTTTTGGACAGGTGTAGTTATATATGATAGATCTAACAATGCGTGTGTTAATATAACAAGCGACCATGTATTACATAGCCATATTTATTTATAGCATCTATGTACATTTTGTATTGTATAATCAGAACAGATATAGAAGATGAGCTAAACAGAGGTAGGATATAATACGCATTTGCTTCCTCCTACTCCTTTTAAAAGGGGAAATGGTCAACATTTTTTTTTATCCATGGGAATATAATGGCTTTCACTGATTTTGTGTGCATTTGTTTTTATGCGGATTCGATGTGACTGATTGATTAATTCAAATATTAATTGTCTCACAACCCTCATAAAATATCTATATATCAAGCACAGCTGGTCTATTTTCCCCGCAGATGTTTACTTTTGATGCTTGAAGTGGATTTTGCAGACACTTTTACTTCTGCACTCTGAATGCATTTCCCTGTTAAACAGTATTTTACTTGATTGTACCACAATTGCTTAAAATGGCAAACATCCAATAAAAAGTATGGCACAATATAAGCTTTTTTTTTTATCCTAGTGTTGTTTAGACTCCGTGGTCATGTTTGTGTTGAAGGCTGAAATGCGCTGATCTCTTGTGTCCTTGCCTAAATGTTAATGTTCCTGTTTCAACTTGAGTTCTGTTGGAGTCTCTGAGGAGACTCGGAGCCTCCAACAGATGGTGCTAATCTCGCTCGCTCTCTCTCCGTCTCTCTGTCTCCCTCATCATCAAGAGTTGGGTAATAATTCAACAGTTATGTCATGAGGTGTACCCGCACCTCAAGAAGCAGAACTGTGATGTTCGCTGCTGCTGCAGACCTGTCCTCTCTGCGTCTCCCACAGTGTTTCCCACTCCACACGCTGACAGCCAAATGATTTCAGTCGCACCTCTCAGCGTGTCCGCTTGAAGAGTTCATCGGGCGGTTGTCACATCACTGGCAGCCTCTGTCTGTGCGTAGGCTGACACACACTCACCTTCGAAATGCACCTGGATAGGTGAGAGGGGGGCGCGCGCGCGCACGACCAAAAATCACTTTTAAAGGAGCGCGTGTTTTCTCTCCAGGAGTGCACTCCTTTTTGGCAGATCACCCTCCGATGCAATTAATCCAGGAAGACGACTTCGCCAAGGGAGACTCAACGCCGACCACCGCAGCACTCCAGTCCGACGGCAGCGCCGGATCTCCGGCCAAAATGTGCAGTGAATGTTACGTGAATCAGTCATTTGTGAACGATGACGGGAGCGTGAACGACCACAAGCCACGGTAAGACAAGCAACAGCTCAGAGACTCCAACAAGTAGCCTCAACCGGCGAACTTCATCCATTATGTGATTGGCGATGATGAAGTTAGATCCTGTATTCTTAATATTTTTAAAGTTATCTTAAAAATATTCACTTGCGTGTTAGTTTGGGATTTGATTCTAAAAAATATCAGGAAAATTGCCAAATACCTGTTGAATAATGTGACTGATGTGACGTAAACGTGTTGATTTTGCATTGTTTTTCTCATCCATACACAACCTGCTCCTCCGTCATCACCTGTTTTGTGTCCAGCTGTTTACCGGTGTGCTGTCTCAGCTTTCAGTGTTGGCCTACAGATAACAGATTATCTGCTGCTCATATGAATCCATTACCAGGGCTGGTGATGGCCGGTTTAACCCGTGCACGCACATGCTTTCTTAAGAAGATTTGGGCTGATTTTTGGCCAAAACAAAAACCATCTTCTCTTAAAAAATTGATACTGAAGCCATACAAATATATCACACTCATTCATACGTGCTGAACTATTTAAATGTAATAACACATTTCGCATGTCTTCACTTATTTTATGAGAGCTGAATGGTGAACTTGACTCCTAGGTTGTATTTGCTTAGATGGATGAGTTAAACAAAATCACAGTATCAGAATCAAAACATCCCCTTCATCAATCATGCATTAAGTTTGACAAGGTTAATGGAGGACTAAAGATGACAGACAGTGATATAGATTCTGTTTTGTGCACTTCTGAGAGCCTGAAAACGTTAGCCGTCTTCATACCAAACCACGTTCATTTGAATTAATAAGTACCTTGCAATGAGTCATATTTTATCAAAGGATGCAAATTTTTAATTATGGAGGTGATGTGCTGATCAGTGCTGATCATTTACAAATATTAAAAGCAACAGTGTAATCTCACAAAAGCATCCATCCATGCTGTGACAGCCACACAGTTAAAAATATTAAGGCATAAATAACTCCACTCATTTCACTCTGGAGTTTCTAATTCATCTCATTTCTTCAAGTGACAGAATCAGTTCATCTTCCCACATCATCTTCTCCAGCAGTAAAGGTAAAATCCCACTATACTGTATTTAACCTTTGCATGTTACTCAGGCTTTCAGGCTGCACATCAGAGAGATGTGTCTCAGCATCTGCAGCCATTCAGAAAAACACAGCCGAAGATTTTTAACTTTTTTTTCCCCCCACTGGTTGAGATAAACTTTAATCCAAGTTATGACTCTATAATGATTCATAATCATCATTCATAAAACGAATGATGTGTGCTTGAAGCTGAGCCATATGTTGAAACCAGTGGTGGACGAAAGACTCTTGGATATTTTGAAAAAGTGATGTAATAGTAGAACAATGTAAAAAAATATATATATATACCAGTACATGAACATGCTCTGAATTGAAAGAAGGCACTTGATCCTTGTCTGGAAATAGGGTTTTTTTGTTTTTTTTCCCATTTTATAAAAGCATGTATATACTCTGTTAATCTAAAGAAACAAACTTTACGCTTCTGTTAACAAAGTTAAATCCTATTAATAAAGTTGTGGAAAGTACTCAGGTCTGTCTTTCATGGTCTGTCAGCAGCACAGGAGCGATATAACCTCAAATGCATGCTAATTTCTGCTTTTAAGCCTGAATCATCACACAGTAGCAGCATTGTAGCCTGTCCCTGCATTCGTCAGGATAGTGAAGAAGCCACAATGCATGGTGCTTTAGGTGAACATATGTTGGCTGGTTCTTCATTACACAAAGATTTTGCCTGCAAAGGTTATTGTTTGGGATTATCTTTACTAAAAATACACAAATATATACTTTACAGTACAATATAAAGTATTCATTTGGGACTTTTACCCTTTTCGCTCTGTTTTTCTGTAACCCCATACCTGGGCCCCGTCAACTGCACTTTTCCATCCCATGTTTACCTTCCTTGCCTCCTTTCCTTCTCCTTGTGCTTCTTGTTTCCTTTCAACTGGCTTCCTTCACTTTTGCACAACTTTCTCTGCTTTCTGCTTCTTTACTTTTCTCCTGTCCCTCCCCCCAGCTCATCCCCAGCACCACTCCAGACCAAAAGCAGCAGCCGCAGTACTGGGGTTATCTTAGACATCTCTACCCTCAAGATGGAGCAGCTAGAGAGCGAGGTGCCTCCTCTGCCGCCCCGTTTCCGTTTCAGAGACCTTCTTCTTGGGGACCAGAGCTTCCCGAATGATGACAGGTAGGCAGGAAGCTCTGCTTGTAAGTCACACAAACTTGGCTGAGACGTGGTGTTTGAAATGGTCAGGAACAGAAAGAAGTAAGCTGAGAAGAAACTGTCAAACTTAAAATTTGTACAATTCTGAAAGACACATCAGATCATAGACATATAACCTATATAATGTGTGTTATAGGTAAGCTAATATTTCAACTGTCTATGGACCAATTTAGCAATTTCTCAACATTGCATTTAGCTTAGTATTTCAGCTAATTGTCTCTTATATTCAGCACTTTTGCTGTTTGCCTATTACTTTTTTACCTATTACAAAAATTATTTTGACTATTGACCCTTAGCTGAGCTACCTATGTTAGCTGTTTATTGCTATTAACCCATCTAAGTTGACCTGTTGCAACATTTATTTGTTACTCTTAGGTTTTTGTCAAATAAAATAGCTCTTTTGGTATTTGTAGTTTACTTATTTGAGTTATTTCAACATTTAGTTGTTACTTTTAGCTATTTTAACTAGCTATTTTCCACTCAAATTGAACATTTTTGCAATTATGCTACTTTTAGCAAATTTCAAACTATATACTTTTAGCTAACTATTATAGCTAACTATATCAGTTACTTAATACTGTTTTGCAATTAATATAAACTACTAAATCATTTTTTTTTTCCCATTTGGCTAACTATGTCGGCCATTTGTCCATTAAATTCTGTATTTTGACATTCGTTTATTACTTAACAAAATATTTTAAATCTTCACCTTTAGCTAAGTATTATAGCTAACATATTAGCTTTTTATCCTTTTAATGCACCATTTCTTTACTTTTAGCAAACAATTTCAGCTGTTTGCCCAACAAGTTTCGCTATTTATCTAATTTTTACTTTATTTTAGAAAATGGTTAATGTTAGTTAGGTAACATTATTTGCTAACTAGCATTCTCTCAGCAAGCAAGTGTAACAGTTCAGTTAAATGGTGGACGTATTTTTGTCAGATTTGATTAGTTGTCCTGCTTAGTTTTGTATCCCAAAGCAAGCAGCTGTAATCTTTAAAGAAAACTGTTACAAATATGCAGTTTTCATCTTGTTGTTGTGGACTATTTTTAGGTAAATCTAAGGATAAAGAATACAAGACCTTGGTTTCTTTTTGCACCATTTTGTGAAGATAAATCAACTATTACTAATAACTGTGGTAATAAATGATCAAATTCATTGATGTTGGTCAGTAGCCTCTATAAAACATTATGAAATAGCATTAAGTGAAGTAGTGTAAAATGACTACTTCTAAAAAAAGAGCACACATCCATTATTCCCCCTGTTTTATTTTAAGTGGCTGCTGCTGTTGTAATTTTTGACTCCACTTGTTTGAATTTTATGTAAGTTATTAGTGTTTTATTTGCAACAGCCCCTAGAAATATGCAGGGTGAAAAAAAACAAGTAAATTGAATCATGTGTCACACATGATTTGATCTCATCGCAGCTCTGTTGGTCGTCTGCTCATGTTGCTTTCACTTATCAAGCGTGCTGATTGCCAGACCTTTTTATTTATTTATTTTTTTTCCTCCTGACAAATACTGTTATTTGGAGTTCAACCACACTTGATTCACCTCTTTGTAGTTGCTGAAAAGGCTTTGTTCATGGAGTGTTTACCAGTGTTTGCCCCCTCCAGACTTTAGCAGACAGAAGCGCTGTTTGAAGTGTTCTCTTTTTCCGGCGTAAGTGGTGTTTGTGTTTAAAAGGGGCCAGAAATGTAGCAGGATTTTGGGCGCTGTCCATGGTGCTGAATAAGAGGGAGGCGCATGAGAAGCTGTGGAGCAGGTGTCTGTGTATGTATTTGAAGATTGAAGAAGTTTGACTTGAAACACATTTTTCTTATCTGCGACAACATTGCGACCTAATTCACTGTCAGAATTGAAAATGAGATCTCTCCATCGGTCTTTCTGTCTTTCCTCATCTTCTGCCTTCGGCGCTCTACTCATCTGCAGCATCTGTGCGTGATAGATGTGATCAGCAGCAGTCTGCTTCTGTTTTTCTGAGATTTCCTTCACTGGTTTCCATCCTGAGATTAAAAACCATGCTACTGTAGGGAATTTAGAGACCTTCTTCTTCATTAGGTTAAGCAAAAACTCAAAAAATAAGATAAAAAGTAAGAATAAAAAAAATAAGAAATAGGCACTCTTGTTTTCTGTTGCAGCATTAAGTTTTGAAGTGAATTGACATCCATAATTTGAGTAAGTCAGCTAAAAAGCTAAAACATCCTCGGGATGTTTATTCAGTGCATAATCGTGTGTTCTCCAGATGGACCGCTGGAGAGGTTTGATCAGATGTAATTTTAGAAGTGATAACAGCAGCAGCAAGCATTTCAGACTGTAGAGCTGTTTGTAATATTTGTCATATCTGTTTTGTTTGATGAGGAATAACAACAAGCTCTGCCAATGCTTTTAGTCAAAGATGACCTTTTCTCCAGCTGTCCTCACAGCTATCCTCGATTTCTCTTCGAGAAACCTGCAAACCTTTCCAGCTCCTATTTAAATGGTTTCCCCTGTTTTTTTCTGTTCTGTCCCTGCAAATGAACGCATTTTCTGTCCTTAGGAGATAGTGTTGTTTATAGGCGACTGATGCTTCAGGTTAGCGTTCCAGTGGTCAAGAGCCGTCTCTTGAAACCCCAAATGTCACCGGTCACATCTGTCCGGGCCGTCATCCGTCACTCAAAGGTTCCTTCCTAAAAGAATAAACACTCAGTAGTGGCAACATAATTTGCCACTACTGATAGTTAAAATTAAAGTTAATTACAGTGCCTATCACTTTTTTTTTTTTTGCCTTAAATCAGGGATCTCAAACACACATGGACCACATCATGGACCACATACAAGTGGGCTGGACCAGGGAAATGCCCCCTTTCTGTTAGTGTAAAGATATTTAACTTAACATTTTATCCCTGACATATTATAATATTTTAAAAAGTCCAATTTCAAAAATATGTCTCAGTTTTCTACATGATAAATGTGTAAAATAACAGAAAAGGTTCATTGCCCAAACTGTCTTGTATTATATTAAAGCTTGTTTTGTCTGTAGTAGAAAATATCTAAAGTAGATATTAATTGTTTATCTATTATGTAACTTTTGAAGTAGTATAAATGGTTATGATGAAGTTCTTTATTAGTAGAAAAAGCTGTAAAACATGAAAATACTCTTCAACGTTCATAATCTATGCCCTCCTTTGGATTTTCCAAAGCCTTCCACTGAGCTGGATTGGAGTCTTTTCCGGGCCAATTCTGGCCCCCGAGCCTTATGTTTGACTGCCCTGCCTTGAATATCCCCTACCTGATTTTCATCTAAACTTTGTGATCCTGAACAACATGATGTATCTTACAGGCAGAGGCTATTATGTAAAGGTGTTCACGTGTAACTTGGAAGCCACACTGAGTGACTGTACTGGTGTGGGCGAAAGGGGGTTCAAGACGGATGGCCTTTACTCCTATTTTCAAAAGCACTGACTGCTGGGGGCAAGGTCATCTATAAATTAGTACTTCAGACATCGCAAATTTAGAGGAGACAAAAAGGTGGGAGACTGAAGGGAGGGTGACTGACAAAGCAGTCCTCTTGATTTTCCTTTCATCTGCACTGCCTGTTCATTTTTTTGTAAAAGTGCATCATCTTTCTGTTTTTGTCCCAATCCACCACATCCTGCAGAGCAAAGCAAGCGTCATTACCAACTTGTGTTTAGCTTGATCAGACAGAAGAACAGACGGTAAGGCGGCGCATTCATTGTGACTGTACAAGCTCCGAGTCATGAAAACTTCCTTACAACAGGCTGAGGGTAGCCTGCTGACATGCTGCTGATGCCAGAAGCAAATTAAGACAAATCCGAGTTCATCTGACAATCTCTCTGATATGGCACAGTGAATGTTTACAGCTTTGTGCTGCTGGTGAGGACCATGCTGCAGCAGCAGCAGTTAGGGTTATTCCTGTCAAAGCAACGTTGCTGTGGCAACAGGCCCGAGCAAAGAAGGGAAAAAATAAAAAATAAAAACGAGAGAGCGGCTGCGGCAATATATTTCTAAAAATACTTCAACAAGCATCTGAAAATAATAGATTTAAAAAAAAAAACGTTTCGTCTATGATTTCTTATTTTTAGCCTCTTATCTTTATCGTGTCATTTCATAAGTTAAAGCTAAAATCAGTTCATCATCCGGCAGTGCTGTGCTGGTATTTTAGAGCTGCAGTGGGGCGCGTTGGTCATCTGTAGGAATTCAAACTGGCTGCACGACGCAGCTACAGGTGTCCTGCACGATGGATCCGGAGATCCTCATCCCAACCTGGAGGTCGGACGCATTTGGTAGTGGTGACGCCGGGCAGAGGTAGGGCCACGCGGAGCGGAGACCAGTTTACCCTCCGAAGTGCGCACGATGTCTAAACGTTAATGGAAGTGGATGCGCCGGTGAAGAGGCGGGGAGATAATGCTGTCCAAGGCTTTTTTCTTCTCTTTGCTGTGAATAATTATTTTCAGTAGTAGTATTTTCAGTTGTAGTTATTATGTATTAGGAGTTATTAGGAGATAACCAGGAGTTTGATAAGCGATGGAAAACAAACAAGCAAAAACTTCCTATTTATTTATTTATAGGGGCCAGGATCAGAAAGTAATTTCTTTTTTTACGCATCGACACTCCCGCTATTATATAAAGTAAAACCGTATCTTAAGGTCGTTATTGTGGATTATTATATTCTCAGTTACTCCTGTACTTCTTTTGTTCAAGTGTGAAAGCCACCACTCGCGAATTTGCAAGGTGACTATTTAAAGTAGTAGAAAACGGAAGGATCTTCAGTCACGAAAACGTGTTGACTGCTGAGACGCACAAGAACTGAATCTTTGTACATTTCGCTGTAGTCGTACCAATAATTGATTTGTTTTAGCGGTGATTTAAAAGTCAGTTTAGTGTCACATAAATGAGAGGAAAAAAAAAACAAATTAACTGAAAATTTGTGAGATGTTTGGGACTTTTTGCTTGAGGACTTTTTTACATATATTAATCCATATATTTTCTGTCAATTGATGAATGGGCCTTTTGGATTGGAAGCAACAGGTCTCTGCTGTTATTGATGAACCCCTCGAGCTGCATTAATTTAATGAAAGCGAGGCAATGATCACACACACACACACAAACTCGCTGAGCCACAAGCAGTCGTTTAGAAAGATCTAATTGGTCACAGAATTGTGCGTCTTCTTGCCTGAAACTCCGACGTGACACTGCAGTATGACTAATATCAGACCTCTTCAGTTCGTAATTGTGTGCTCAACAGGAGCTGATTAAGGGCCATTACTTGTACCCATTAGGCCTATGTAAGCGTGGGAGGGAATAAGGGCGAGATAGACAGACAGACACAGACAGACAGAGAGCAATCTGTAGGACTCTCATATACGACAGCACAGCCTCTCATTTGAAGTGTTTCTGCCTCCAGAGCCCATCTCTGTCCTGCTTCTGGCCACATGTTACAGATGTTTTTAGTTCTCATCGCAGAGCGGTTCTCTCAGTTTTTTTTTCACTGAAGGGTTTCCATCACTGTGATGTAGTTTTAGTGTCGTGCAGACCTGAAATAGCCGTTTTAGTGCCGCATCCAACAACCCACACCGCCTTTTCCCTTTCACTGTGATCCTTTCAGCCACAAGCCAAAACTTGAGATTAATGGAGCATCAGTGAAGCGTTGCAATTTTTCACCCTGTCTGATATCCTGCTAATCTCTCTCATGCCTTCCTTTTCATTCCTTCCCATGCCCATCCATCAGAAAACAGTACTGTGAAGACAGCACTGCACACTAACAGTAGATATCCTCTTTCATTTATAGCTATGAAACGAGTTTTTGCACTTTCTCTCTTTTTGTGTTTTGCTCTGTCTTACAAAATGTTTATGAAATCTCATTTTAACCATTGGTCTTTCTTATAACAGGAAAGTTTGAGTTTGTTGGTGTTGTAGTTTATTCTGAAAATGTATGCGCTGAAATGATTAATTTGATATTTGTGAAATAGGTTGTAAAAAAAGTGAAAGTGAAAATCAGGGGATTTGTGGTTAGCACTGTTAGCTCACAGCAAGGAGCTTGTTTTTTAACCTCCTGGTTCACTGGTCCTTTCTGTGTGTTTTCTTTACCTGTGAGGGTTTCTCTGTTTTCTCTCTTTCAGTCCAAAAACATGCCTGTTAAGTTAATTCGTGATTTTAAATTGGATGTATGTGTGGATGTGAGAGTGTGTGGTGGTTGCCTTTCTTTCTGTGTTAGCCCTGTAATAGTTCGTGCTGTCCTCAGTTCTTCCCATCTTTCAGCCTGTGTCAGCTCAGCTAAGATCCAGCCCCCAGGGGGCCACAGGCTTCTTACAAGAGAGATTCTTTTTTCCAAGGAACCTCTTCTAATCCCAGCTAGTTTGGATTTAGCATAATTCGATGATGTATACAGCACTGTGCAAAAGTCTTGATCCACCCTTCATTTCCTTATACTTTACTAGGAAAATGAGAAACAGATACAGTGATTTATTGAATAGTGCAAACATAGATGGAAATGAAGTAAACGAGGCAAAACAGAGTTTGTACAATTCTAACAAAAGTCAATATTTGGTTTGACCACCTTTAAATTCAGCACAGCCTCAACTCTCTTAGCCAAGCCTTCTTGTCATTTCTTTAAGTAGCCTTCAGAAATAGTTCTCCAGGCTTCTTGAAGGACATTCAAAGCCCTTTTTTGGATATTGGCAGCCCTTTGTTCCCTTCTCTGTCAAGATGATCCCAATAACTTAATAATGTTGAGGCCAGGATCTGCTGAGGCCAATTCTCACCAGATCTTGGTGTGTTTTAGTTTTCACTGTGTGGTATGCTTTTACTGAATTGAAAGTGTGTTTGGAATTATCACCTCGCTGAAAAATGAAGCTGTTGCCAAACAGCTTCGTTAAGAATGTCTTCTTGACAACCGTCCTTGCATTGAGACCATTTCTGATGAGGTTTCATTGAATAGTAGATGGATGAATGAAACGGCCAGATGTAACTCTCAGGTCTTGTGCCAGGTCTTTGCTGGATTTCCCCCCCCTATTTTTTAATGACATGACTTTAAAATACTGTTCATCTGTTATAGGTACTTTCTTAGACCTGCCACTTCTGATTTTATCCTCAACTATCCTGGAGTCGACTGTCGACTGTCTTTGTTTCCTCAGATATATGCCAAGTTTTTAGCTAAGAGCTCTCTGGGAATCACCTTGTTGCTTCAAAAACTCTATTTTATCTTCGTCCGATTTGTAACAAAGTGCCTAAAGATACCATTTAAAAAGGGTTCTTTGCTTAGTTTTATGGTATGTGTAGGCACAACGCTTTTTCATCCCCTGAGTTTGATTCATTTTTTTAATGCTTGAATGATTCATAGGTCAGTGTTACAGTAAGTGGCTTAATAAAAAAAAAAAAAAAAAACAGCAAGAAAAACTTTGAAAGACCTTCAGAAAGTCTGGTGAACCTTTGCTCAAGACAACCTTAAAGAAGTTGCAAGTCTCCCTTCTTCAAAGAGAAATATAAGAAAATAGGGGTGACTCAAAACTTTTGCACAGTACTATATTGACTCAACCATCTCACCAGCTGGCACGAGTAATAAGCCAAGCTATACAGTAGCAGCAGCACAGGCAGTCAGTTGTTGGCAACAGGGTCTTAAATTTGAAGTGTCTTCTTTGTGGAGTTTTCATGTTCTCATTGTGCCTGTGTTGTTTTTCTTTGGGAGTCACGACAGTTTGAAAATTTGTCACAGGCACTCCAACTAGACTGGACCTCCACATCAAAACCTGATGGATGGGCTGATGCTGTCACGGGGATGCAGGAGGATCAGTCTTTGACAGCTTTGAGAGTGCACAAACGCAGCTGTGTGGGGAGATGCAGTGATTTCTCATTTAGCATAAATATGAGCAGCAACAGGAATAGGATGAGAGAAATTGAAAATGTTACTAAGGCATAATAGAATAAAAATGAATCTCCTCACACTCAAGATATTTTCTCAATAACCACAGTTAATTTGTAAAGGAGTCACTGATGAATATACATTTTCATCTTCGTTATATCATTCTTAATAGCAAATACAAATGGGTGTGCACAATGTCTCAACCAACATGTGTAATCCTTCTGTGGGATGGTGCAAAAACAAATCTAATATTCATTTATGCACAAGCGCGTCTTTTCATTCCATTTCTGGATGTTGGATTTCTCATCATAAAACATGCTTTGGTCTGATGTGGAAATCTAGCAATGCCACTGATAGATGTCACTGACACAGTGATATCTGCATAAATAGTTCCCATCTACTATATGACCTTTTTAATGATGATATCAGAGGAATAGAAAAAAAAATATTTAAAAACATTGTGAAATGTGAATTTCCCAGCTGTGGGACTAGTAAAGGCTGTTTTCTTTTAACTTCACTCCTGGCTAAAATGATGCTCCACACTAGCAGCTGCTCTTTGGTGTCTTCAGTTGAAGCTGCGTGGCCTACAGGAGTCCTGTCTTGTAATTGGGAACTAAATCAGACACAGATAATTACCTAACTCTCCTCAGCCAGATAATTACAAAAACAGCATTATGAATATTCATGCTGTATTAAGGTCTTCATTTTGAAAAACATCTTCGTGTCTCTGTTTATGCTGCTGATTCTTGTGTGACTGTCTCTCTCCCTCTCTTACCTGTTAGGGTGCAGGTAGAGTTTTATGTGAACGAAAACACCTTCAAGGAGCGCCTGAAGCTTTTCTTCATCAAAAACCAAAGATCAAGTAAGTGGATGGTCCCGGCCACCATCTCATGTCCTTACGCTGAGTGCTGCTTACCGGTAATTGAAAGGGCACATTAAAGGGCAACGCAACAAAAGCAAACCCAGAAAGCTGTGCATAATAAGACCCAGATGCATAAAGAAGGGGAAATAATGATTTGATCCCCTGCTGAATATGTACGTTTGCTCACTTCTAAAGAACAGTTTCAAATTTTCATGGTAGTTTTATATTAATGGAGCGAGACAGAATATCAATTAAAAATCCAGAAAAGACTCATTATATGAAGAATTGTGAATTGATTTGTATGTCACTGAGTGAAATAAGTATTTGATCCTCTACAACCCAGCCAGAAATATTCTGGTTCCCACAGATTGGCTGTGTGTCAATTGCAATCAAGCAATTAGAGATACTCCTGATCTCAACTCATTATGTGTATAAAGCACACCTGCCCACAGAATCTGTTTCTTCCATTCAAACCTCTCCACCACCATGGGCAAGACCAAAGATCTGCCAAAGGACATCAGGGACGGGATTGTAGACCTGCACAAGGCTGGAATGGGCTACAAGACCAACAGCAAGAAGCTTAGAGAGAAGATAACAATTGTTAGTGTGATTATTCAGAAATGGAAGAAATATAAAATGACCATCAGTCGCCTTCAGTCTGGAGCTCCATGCAAGATCTTGTCTCATAGGATGATCACGAGAAAGGTGGTGGATCCCCCAAAAAACAAATGGGTGGAGCTTGTTAATGATCTTAAGGCAGTTGGGGCCACAGTGACGAAGAACTCCATTGGTAACACACTACACTGTAAGGAACTGATATGGATTGATATGTTGCAGCACCTGCAATGTCCCCGTGCTCAATTAGGCACATGTACAGGCCCATCTTAAGTTTGCCAGTGAACATCTAAATGATTCAGAGAAGCCCTGGAAGAAAGCGCTATGGTTACATGAAACCAAAATTGAGCTCTTTGTGTTTGTGTTTGGAGGAAGACGGTTGCTGAATATGATCCAAAGAACACCATCCCTACAGTCAAGCACAGAGGTGGAAACATTATGCTTTGGGGCTGTTTGGGGCAATCCGATGATGGACAACTTCATCGGATTGATGGGGCAATGGACTGGGCCGTGTACCGTAAAATCCCTTCTCTCAGCCAGAACACTGAAGATGGGTCATTAATGGGTCTTCCAGCATGACAGTGACTTTAAACAAACCACTGAGGCAACAAAGGAGTAATTAAAGAAGAAGAAAATTAAAGTCATGGAGTGGCTTAGCAAGTCTCCAGATCTCAGTCCTATAGAAAATCTGTAGCGGTAACTGAAGCTTCGAGTTGCCAAGCAGCAGCCAAGAAACCTAAAGGATTTAAAGAGTTTCTGTAAAGAGGAGTGGGCTAAAATTCCTTCTGAGACCTGGTGACCAGCTACAAGAAACATATTGCTGCTGTGATTTCCAACAACAGTTTCTCCACCAAGTATTAAGTCCGATTTTGCCTAAGAATCACTGACATGCAGATCAGTGATAACATTCATGTAATTTGTTTTTTCTGCATTTTTGGTTGATATTTTGTCTCGCTCCATTAAACTATAAAAATTATAAAAATATTATAAAAATGAGAGACTTCTTTTCTTTGGAAGTGAACAAACTTACAAATTCAGCAGGGAATCTAATGATTATTTCCACCATGGTATGGGAACACCTGTGGAGAATCACAGATGTTTTTTTCTTATCTGTCAGAGATTTACTCTGAAGAAATGATGCTGTGTTAAATCCAGTTTAAACTTGCACACAGGAAAGACTATGTACACACTGTCACAATAAATCTTATTTACAAAATGTGTCTGTTTCTTTTGCCTTCAGGCCTCAGGATTCGTGTGTTCAACTTTTCCCTGAAGCTGCTCACCTGTCTGCTGTACATCATCAGAGTGATGACAGACAACCCCGCTCAGAGCGCAGGGGCCAGCCACAGCGCTGCACAGCAAAATGCTCCCAGTGGCAACAACAAATGGTTTGTTTAAACTAAAGACAAAGGTTTTCAAGTCAAGTCGAGGATTTTCATCAAGCACATTCTAACGCAGTGTTATTACAACACTCTGAAAACAATCAAAAAAATTAACATCACAATTATAATGTTAAGATTCGTTATTCAGTCATTGCAGCTGATTAATTCTTTAAAGGAAAGCAACAAAAAAGGCGAAAAAATAAGCTAAACTGCAAATAAAATGTCAGGTACTGAATATAAGGTTACTGGTTAAGGTTGCTCTGCATATTATATGTAGGAGGACTGTTCTGCGGGTCGGGATCATAATATCTGTTTAGAAGCCCTGGAGTCTGCATAATCACAGCAACAGCAGCCTCCTTTGGTGTCCTTTAGATGACACAGCAGGCTCAATGTGCGATACTATATATAGGATACTGTATCTATTGTACACATCATAAGACCTAAATGTCACATACTATGATTTACTCATGAAAGTGGTCCCTTTCTCATTTTTAAAAAAAACAAATTATTATGAATTTGAATAAATATTATGAGTAAAACTGCCAATTCTAGAGCTACTACATGCAAACGAGTGCAGACCTCCCAGTTTGCATCTGTTCATCTAGAGTCGCCCTCTTTAGTGACTCTAGATAACTTTAGGACAGTCAGTGGCGATCTGTAGAGGTAATGTCTCATTCCAGTGTCTGCCCTATCAACTTTTTGCGGTGCTTTATGTACCTGCTGTCGTGACCATGGGTAACTGGGAATCAGAGTTCAGTTCCACAGATAGTCGGCTCAGAACAAGAAGCTCCTGGGCTTGAATTCACCAGCAGTGTGGGGCCTTTCTGTGCGGATTTTACATGTTCTCTTTGTGCTTGCGTGGGTTCTCCCAGGATTAGTTTGGCTTACTCCCACAGTCCAAATGTCAGGCATTTCAGGTTAATCCTAATTTCGGTGATTCCAAATTGGCAGTAGGTGTGAGTATAAAAGCTTCTTTGCATGAACCCTGCAACAGTTGAAATAAGCTCTGGCCGCCCCACACCTTAAATTGAATAAGTGGACGATAGGTGGTGGAATGGATAAACATTTTGTTATATGAAAAATATAACAAAGGGTCCACTTTGATGATTGAAGATATATAAGTCTTATCAGACCAATAGATAAAGCAAAGATGAGCTTATAGGACAGAACAGGAAGCTTTTTCTCTTTTCCATACAGGTATCTATGAGCATGTCAGGAGCTGGCCAGCTCCTTTGGGTGGTTAACTTGATTAATTGGCTTGTTGCGTGCTTTAATTCTTACACAAATCAAATGAACATTAATAAATAAATGTATGTTTCATACTGTAATATATTTAAGTTTTTAAAAAATGTAAAAAGTGTGAAAAGATCTAGCCTTTCATTTTAACTCAGTGTGAAAATTTGAGGAACTCATATTTTGCTTTAATAAACTGACATGTCTACGATCTAGTGCAGTTGCAGAAATCCTCCCATGTTCATGTTTCATTTCCTGCTATTTTGCTGCCTTCCTCCCTTACCATCATCACTACTCCACAGTGTCGACTGTCAGTGGAACGGTTCCGTGCAGGACAGAGAAATTAACTGGTAAGCAGCAAAAGGTGTGATTTCTTTCAGCTCTTTGTTTGGTCTGATACCTCATTTCTTCCATTCACCTTATTAGTTATTCTGGCAGGCCATCGGTGTTTTCATTATCGGATGTTCCCTTTTATCAACATTTATGTAAAGAGATCCCTGCCAGCTTGGTCTTCTGTTTATCTCACGTTGTCACTGACGGTATAGAAACAAATCATGTATTATTTTTCTTTGATTTGGAGGGAATTTGTTGTTAAATGTAGTACAATTGTCACTGTTGTGTGCTCTCTCTGTCAGGGAGTTGATCTTCTGGGTGGATAGGAAGGTTCCTGTCTGGGCCATTCAAGTGAGTCACAAGAGAAGAAAGAGCACATAAAGCAGAACTTTCAGTGACTTTCATTGAGTTGCATAAACTTGTGTGTGCGTGTTTGCCGGCCTCATTGGCACAGCTGGTACAGTTTGCACCTTGTGAGTGTCTGTGTGTGTGTGTGCATGTGTGTGTCATTGTGGTAAATTGTCCTGGAAACATCTTCTGTAAGTGGAACTACCGCAAAGCCATTTTGAGTACTCGGGCAGGTCTTTATCTGTCTGTCTGTCTGTCTTTCTGTCTATCTGTCTCTCTGTCTGTCTGTGGACAGATTTCAACAGCATAGCGTCACAACCGTGCAAGATTCAAGATACTTTACAGGTGTGTAGTTGAAAATGATGGCTGATTTCAAAGACGGGCATTCTCTGACCCACGTGTACTCACGCGATCAGGTAACAGTGTAGCAATGACTACATGGGTCGTGGGTCGGAACATCAACATATTGACAGGTGTTGCAACTGGCGTGATCCCATCTCTTTCAATTATGCTGTTGACCAAATATTTGAATGTCTAATGCAAACCATAAATGTCTGATCATCATGTGAAAACATGGTGAGCGTCATTCTCAGAAGATTATTTGTGACAACGCTGTTGTAAGTAATTAAGTATGTCTTATTTTCTGTTTTTGCACAGGTGATTGTGGCCATCATTAGTTTCCTGGAGACTATGTTACTAATGTATCTGAGTTACAAGGTAAGACACAGAGTGTGCTAAAAAAAAAAGCACATTGGCTTCAAACATGATTAATGCATTCTGTACAATTAATCACTTACAATGTGCTAGATTGACAATCCATAAGTGGTGCAATTAGACCAAGTCATTTGTCAAGGCTACATTAAAGACAGACAGTAATTACAGGATATGGCTGAGGTGAAGGAATAAGTGGTTTTGCAGGGTGACAGACAACAATGAATCTCTGCAGTGACTCACTGTCTTTTGTGTGCTTACAGATGAAAGTGTTAAAAGTCTGTGCCTGTTTTTACTTTTAGGGGAACATTTGGGAGCAGATATTCCAGGTGTCCTTTCTTCTGGAGATGATCAACACAGTTCCCTTCATCATTACGGTAAAAGTTTTACCATGACAACCCCGAAATGTGCCTTATTATGCAGAAGCACTGTATGAAAAATTAAGCACATCCTATGATTCAGAAGCTTGTAGAACCATTTTTAGCAGCAATAACTTAATAGTTAGCAATCATTTTCTGTACGATTATATCAGTCTCTCACACTAATGTGGAGGAATTTTGGCCCTCTCTCTTCTGCAACGTTGCTTCAGTTCACTGTGTTTTACAGGCATTTATTTATGCACAGCTCTTTTAATGTTCCACCACAGCATTTCAATCAGGTTTTGGTTTGACTGGATCAATGCAACACCCTATTTCTTTTAATTTCCAGCTTCTTTGTTATAGATTTGATGCTGTGCTTGGGATCATTGTCCTGTTAAACACATGGTCTCACATTAGACTTTGTGGTTGATTCTATGACTGCAAGGTCCCCAGCAGCTGTTCCTGGAAAATAAACCCAAATCGTCACCCCTCCACGGCGACGATTTGATAGTTGGTATGAGGTGTTATGCTATGTCCACTTCTGGGAAGATTGGTCACTAGCTTGAATGTTTTCCACTTTTGAAGAATAATTCTCATTGTATGAAGGATTGTATGCATTGTATAAATGATGGACGTAATACTCCTAATACTCCCTCCCAGATTGATGAGCGGCAACAGTTGCTTCTCAAAGATGGTTGCTGAGTTCTTTCCTCCTCTGTATTGTGTTAGCACACAACTGAATGCTCTAGACCAGCAAACTGCAAAAACATCTGCTCCTGTATTACCCTCATTAGGTGTACTCACACCTAATGATGGTCTCTTAATCAGGTGCATTTGATTATCAGCACCTGGCTGCTACTTAACCTCTTAGGTCTGACTGGAAAGATGTACTCCGTTTTTTTACACACTCTTCTGCTTAGGCTTAGTTTTTCCTAAATAAATAATGACATGATGTAATATGTCATGTTGTTGTTCATCCAAATGTATTTATCTGATCTTAAGATAATGTTTTTTATTATATTAGGTTAGATAGAATCTAAAGAAGGTGTACTTTCTAATGGATGGCACCTTGATTTGTGGTGCCCAGATGGCCAGAAAAAAATAATCATTTCATGCTCAGCAGAATTGTCTCTTGTCTCTCTTTTTTTGTTGTTGTTGTTGTATTGTTACTTTAATGCTCCTTTAAACTGCATTTGATTAGATTTAAAGTACAAAGTGACACCTGCAGCAAGAAAAACTAAAACAGCGCCTCCTTCAAAGACGTACCGTATTTTATATTATCTGACAGAGTTAATAGACTGAAGTTAAATTAGAACACCCTACTTCCCAGACGTGTTGCACAGTGGGAGCATGGCACTTTATGAAACGTGATTAGGTATTCTGGGTAGGCCTGGATATCATTGAAGACCACAAACATGCTTGGAGTCGACATGTTATCTGTGACACTGTCATACAGATCTGAGGTACTCCCAGATTTGGGAGGAGGGGTGCGCAGGTTACTTTTTTCCTTTGGTGTAGTCTCCAACTAGAACTCTGACCTGGTACATGCGCTTGTGTC
Organism: Etia nguti; assembly: GCA_015106755.1. NCBI lineage: Eukaryota > Metazoa > Chordata > Actinopteri > Cichliformes > Cichlidae > Etia > Etia nguti. Next base: position 5,524 of record VUQG01000791.1, on the reverse strand, counting down.
CATTTGCGTCGGGCGTGGCATAGCCTTGTGCAGAATAGCAAGGGTCCACAGCAAAGTAAGAGCCGTTGCCTAACATTGTACCATTTTTTCCTGCGTAGCTGCGGTTGAAGCCTTGTTTGTTGATCAGATCGATGGAGGTGTCAGTGGTGCCGTGAAACAGAAGCAGTTCATTGTTTGTGTGTTTATTCTTCACCTCCATTTGTTCTGGGTATAAAAACGTTACACAATAATACTTAAAAGTTTTAATTTTCACAGGTAGCACGTTTAAGCTGCAGACATATGTCCCACTGCTGTGAGGTTTTTATTGTTTGAGAAAACTGTGAAATGAAGTGTTTTCTACCTCTCCTCAGATTTTCTGGCCCTCGATAAGGAACATTTTCATTCCTGTGTTTCTGAACTGCTGGTTGGCCAAATGTGCTTTGGAGAATATGATCGTAAGTCAAAGCAGTTAACTGAATTTTGTCTATTAATGACCAGTTTTCAACAGCTTATTGATTTTTTTTTTCAGACAGTTTAACTGCACTGATTTATAGAGGCATTCGTACTCCCTGACATCCACACTGTAACAACAAAAAATCCTTCTTTGGTTCTGCTCTGTTTGTGTTGCACACAGGAGGGAGCTCATTAGGGATTATTTTCAATTCTGTGTGCATTTTATCATGTTGCTCTGCAGACTGCAGTGGGGAGCATACAAGAGTAGAAGCATCTGCAACCGCTAAACTAAATCACAATTAAATGGAACAGGGGTAGACGCAGTGTTACTGATTTTAAGTATTTGTATCCTGGGAGACACGTTGGTGCAGGGGTAGCACTCACTGTCACCTCACAGCAAGGAGGAGCTTGGTTCAAATCCAGACGAGTCCTTTTGCAAGCCCTCGCTGTGTCTGCTCGGGTTTTCTCCAGGTATTCCAGCTTCCTCCCACAGTCCAAAAAACATGCATGGGGTTGGATTAATTAGAGATTCCAAATTGACTCTAGATGTGACCTATTATCTGTCTCTGTGTATTAACCCTACAACAGATTCACAACCTGTTCGGGGTGTACCCTCGCCCTGTGACAGCCTCCCCCTATAACGCTGAATTGGGTAGGCAGAAGAAAATCAATGGGTTTTTTTAACTTTAACTGTTGTGTGTCGTTTATGGTGTAGAACGATGTCCACCGAGCGATCCAGAGGACCAACTCAGCCATGTTTAACCAGGTCCTCATTCTGATCTGCACCCTGCTCTGCCTTGTCTTCACTGGGTGAGCCTGCTTCTGCAGGGACTTTCAGCTGTTTGTAAAAACATTCTGTTCAACATATTTTGTTTCTGTGTGTGTGTGCTGAAATGTGAAAGAACCGTGCAGATTTTTATTTATATTTTTAGTAATTACTAAGCTGTACTAAAAATGGTGATCCAGATAATTCCAAATATTACGGGAGCATAACTTTGACACTGCTGTTTAGTTCAATGCAGGTTAGTTAAACTCATAGAGAGTACGTAAAACACAGATGGAACCATGATTATGTGAGCTGTTAATTTATAAACTGTTGTTTTGAAGCTTGGAGCTGAACATTTTCACCATCAACGTCTTGGTTTTTGGAAACCAGAGGTGACAAGCAATGGTTGGCTCTGACTGAGAAATTGAGGGACTCTGTGCGCTTGTATGGTAGCGACCTGCCAATCACAAGGCGGGCAGACTCCAAAACATACCCTGCTTTAATTAACTATAAGTGGGGCCATAATTTTAAAATGAAAATCATGTTATTCAGAAGATTCAAAACTAGCGAATTGAGACCATAAAAATATTATGAAACTTTTACTGAGGTCAAAAATCAAGGGTCAAGCACGATCATTTTCTTAGTCACAGTCCGACTTCTTTACGTAAATAAAGAAGTTGCCACCGTTAATCAGGAAGCATGCAGTTTACAGGTACTGACACCTAGTTTCTGCTTCCTGTTGTCGACCTCACAAATGTCTGTGCATGAGAAAAGTGACGTCACAGCTCCTGGCATCCACCGTTCTTTGGTGTTATTTCAGCTTACAGCGTACTCTTGATTTTTGTAACCTAGTAAATGTGACACCGTTGCCGCAGTACAAAACAAGCGTTCAGATTTCAGTGATATAGCCGTACAGGAACTTAGACATTCCTAGATTATACAGTGGGGGTTGATGCAACAGCTTGAAAAGATGAGAATTTACTGTGAAAACTTTGAAAAGCACTTACCAGCTTTGTGCTTGGACTGTATACTAGTGGTTAAAGTAGAATTGTAACGGTGAAGAGTGATCCAAACCATTTTTGCAAGCTGAGAAATGCTCAAAATGAATTAAAATATCAGTTATGAAGTCAAAATGACAAACAAAAGCTTAACTGTTCTTTTTTATTATTATTTAAACAAACTTATTAGCTGTTAATACAGCATAATTATTTATCTATTCCTTGTGGCCTCAATTACCAAGTTCACAACCTACATGCTGTAGCTGTAGATGCTGACTTTGTATTTGTTTGTATACATAGTCTGTGTAATCTGTTTGACACAGCACGTGTGGGATTCAGCACCTGGAACGAGCAGGCAAAAACCTCTCCCTCTTCACTTCATTCTACTTCTGCATTGTCACCTTCTCCACTGTGGGCTTCGGAGATGTGACTCCCCGCATATGGCCCTCCCAGTTACTGGTAGTCATCATGATCTGCGTGGCCCTGGTGGTGCTGCCTCTTCAGGTATTAAGATACTGAAATAATCTTTGGATCCGTTTACATTTCCCAGTGTGACCTTTGTGTCACTTGCTGCTTGTCAGTTTGAAGAGCTGATCTACCTGTGGATGGAGAGACAGAAGTCTGGGGGGAATTACAGCCGCCACAGAGCACAGACAGAGAAACATGTTGTGCTGTGTGTCAGCGCACTCAAAATAGACCTGCTCATGGATTTTCTCAATGAATTCTACGCTCATCCACGACTGCAGGTAACGACCGTTACATACACATGCTCGAAGTTTACTTACAAGTTACAATGACTGACATGGTGTGTCTCCATTTACATAGAAATTCCTCTTTTGATTTAGCTAACCCAGTAACTGAGACACATCACTGTTCTTCATGCATTCCACAATAGATACTGATGTGGTTCTTACATAATCTTCAAGGATTACTATGTGGTGATCCTGTGCCCAACTGAAATGGACCTCCAGGTGCGAAGGGTGCTGCAGATCCCTCTGTGGTCTCAAAGAGTCATCTATCTGCAAGGGTCTGTCCTCAAAGATCAGGATCTGCTTAGAGCCAAGTAAGTTACAGTTCCTATAACTAGCTTATACTTTAACTGTGACTTTTCCCAACATATAGTCCTGTGAAAAAAGGAGACTCTCCACAGGACTGTTTGCAGTCCTGTTAGAAACTAATCACACCCTTCCTGCTTCCAATAGGAATTAAGAGAGTAAGTAACACTTAGCCCTGCTAATTAAATGTACTTGATTAATTGATCATCAGCAAGTGAGAACACCTCTACAAAAACAGGGTTAACACAATGTAACAGTCTCAGGAATCACACTGTGCAATTCTCAGAGAAACTGGACCCCAAGAGCTACATCTCAGACTTTACAGGCCTCAGCTAGCATGTCAAATGTAAAAGTTCATGAAAGAACAATGAGAAAAAGACTGAACAAGTCTCGCTTGTTTGGAAGGGAGAAAGCGACATAACAGCACAGCACAGCGGGTTTGCCAAGTTGCATCTGAACCACACGACTTCTGAAACAATGCCCTTTGCACAGATGAGACCAAATGTGAGGCCATCTGTCCAACAGCTAAAACTTGGGCTGAAACTGGGTCGTTCAACAGGACGATGATCTCAAGAACTGCAACAAATCTACAGTCTTGTTTGTTATTTCCTTATGCCCGGTACGAGTTCCTTTGGTGTTGTGGTTTCGTGCCCTTAGTTCGGAGTTTCTGAAATCTTTCATTTAATCACCTCTTGTGTTCCCATTCTGTCAGTTTATTGTCTCCTTAGTCCTGGTCTTTTATTTTGGGGACCTCTTGCCTCTTGTGTTTTGCATTCAATTCTACTTCCCCTCTCTCATTATCTGTAATTAGTTTCAGCTGTTTTCCCACCTGTTGCTTGTTTCCTTGTTATCCTGTGTGTGTATATAAAGTTTCAGTCTCCCCTTTGTCCTTTGTTGTATTCCTCCTAGTTCCATATTTCTGTTGAGAACTAGAAGTTTTGGTTTCCTTGTTTTTGACTTGCATTATTTTGTACTTGGTGTAAGTTCAGCATTAAAGCTGCTTTTAAGTTTACCTATTGTCTTCCAAGTCCTGCATTTTGCGTCCATCTTCTGTCTGCTACACAGCTGTCTCTGACACAAATGCCCACAAACATCAATGAAAGGAAGGAAAGTTGCAAACTAGACGTGCTTCTGCATAATATTGACTAAAGACGTGGTAGAAGTTTGGCTGGAACACTGTCCATCATTTACTGAAGTGCGCCATGTTGGTGCTTATTTTTTGGGAAACTAAAAATTGTTTTATTATATAAAATTTTATAATCATTGTGTAAACTTTACATCACTGAGTTCACAGAATAGTATTAAAGCACTGAATGAATATTGGGAGAGGAGAGGATGGGAGGTGAGCTGTTGAAGCCCATATTATTAGTTAATGCAGTCCTTAGAAACCCACTATAAGTGGTTAAGTGTAAGTGTAAACATAGTCATAGTAAAATACTGTTTTATTGTGTTTGCTTCACTGTGTTTGGCAAGGGAGAAGACATTTTGATAAGAGATCAGACTGATGTGAGAATTTTATTTCTTAATAAATTCAATTTGGCCCAAAACTATTTGTGCTTGACTTCAAAAGAATGCTACTAGAATGAAAATGAACAAATGAAAATACAGCTTGGATAAAATGTGTAGTTAAGATGTTAAGATAAATGTCAAACTTGCCATTAGAAGAATAACATAGATCGTGAAAGAGAAAGTTAAAAAAGGACATGGTTTGAACGTCTTGATGCATTCTCAATCATCCAGGTAAGTAAATCCCCAAAAAGTTGATTCTGTTCATCTGGACGTAGCGTTTTCAGTGGCAGAAACGTTTCGTCACTCATCCAAGTGACTTCTTCAGTCTCAGCTGACGGCAGGTTTCCCCAATCTTATAAACAGTACATTTGCATAATGACTGAAACCAGCCCACTGAGGGAACAATGGGCTGGGAGGTCCCCTTCATCATAATTATGCAAATTCTCACGACCATTGATCAACAACCACTGATCAAGGCCCACTGATCAAAGACCACTGATCAATGGCCATGGGTACCAGTCACAGAGAGTTGGGGAATGGCTGCAATCACAGCATTGTAAGATGGTGAAAGATGTACCCTTAGGCCCCCTCCTCGATTCAGAGATGGTCTTTCCCTTTTCACGTAAATGGCCTCCTTGACTCCGCGCTCAAACCAGCGTTCCTCTCTGTCCAGGATGTGTACATCCTCATCATTGAAAGAGTGTCCACTGGCCTGTAGGTGTAAATAGACTGCAGAGTCCTGGCCTGACGAGGTAGCTCTTCTG
>VUQG01000790.1:8748-31916 GCA_015106755.1 Etia nguti | reverse complement strand
TTGAAAAAAATTAAATTAATTAAAAAAAAATCCACAAAATAGCTACATGCAGTTGTAGAGCCTGCTGAGAAAAAAGAAAGAAATGAAAAACAGAGACTAAGCAGAGGGCACCATGTATGTAAGAAAAACAATTACGTGATATTGACAGCTAGTGCAATCAAACGCTCCCCTGCCAGACTCAATGAGGTGCCAATCAACTGAGTGTCTCTGTGTCGTGTTATTGCTGCTACTGCTGCCTTTCATTTTAGAGTCAGAGGAGATTCTGCCGTAGTGAATCATCAGTCGATACCTCAGAGCTGACGGTTAATGCTGATTGATGACATTCAATCCCTTAAACCAACTCCCCAGCATGCCCATCATACCCCGGCTCTCATCTGTAATAAACAGTAAGGATAATAATAATAATAATACTCAAGTAGTATTGAGATAAAAGTATAGATGTAGTGATATAAGTCTTATTTTAATTAATACTGTACCAAACTACCATCCTTCCCCCTGTTTTAATGACTTTATTGTTCCTTTTTGCCAGAAACGGGCTCCTCAGCGAATATTTACAAAAGGTCATCCATGATTAATTCAAGCTATAATTATAAAGATTATTAAAACAAAAGACGAAACACCTTCGCTTTCTCCTCATTGTCCAATGAAATACTGTGAATTCAAATGCCATCAAAAGAATGACATTAGCCAACACAATGTGCAGGCGCTGAAGAACAACTTAGTACACACATGCAATTAAAGTGATTCTATCAAATGTGACATTTCTATCATCATAACACTCTACCTTGCACTCCTTTTGCCTTCACCTATGGTGACTTGCTCATGACTAGAATAATAGAACAAGACCAGTCCTCGACAGCGAAAAAGATAATTTCTATCTAATGTGAATTTGTGTGAAACATGACGATAGGAGCCTGTAATAGGCACTTTCTAACCCAGAAATGTCAAGCAGAAGGAGGAACACTGCAACAAAACATAGGTATGAAATGGAATTGGTCAGGACTGTCACCCATAGAAAGAACATAAAGTGATTCTCTCACTGTTCTATGGTCTTTGTCTCAACTCTGTCTGTCTCCATTTTGTGCTATTTGCGCTTCTCTGCCTTCTTCTTGCTGTTTATTGTCGGGACAATTTCAGGTAGTCTGATTTATTAAATCATGCTTTGCAACTTTCTGTGCTGGTCTGGATACAGTCTAAAAATATATTTTATGCTCAACCTCATCCAAAGATGATCTACTATAGTTTGGAACAATTCTTGCATTGTCCCCTTCAGTTCTCTCCCACGCTGACTTCTATGGTACCTTTCAGTCAACACAATCCAATATAAAATATAATAAACTCAACACTTTACTAATTTGCAAGCATGTGACCCAAATAATGTCTAATTTGAAATTCAGTATGAAAATTTATTCACACTTACCTTTACTTAACATTTTAAAAAAAGTTTGTTTCTCTAAGTAGCAAAACAAATACACAGCATTCTATAATATTGTTAGACATTAAAACAAACTGCCTGCACAGTGCTTTGAGACTGCAAGTGATGTGGGCTCAAATCCCCTTGATTCCAGTCGCCCTTTGATTCATATGGGCTTATAAAGAGCAAGGTTGACCAATTATCATTTAAAGTGGTTAACATGCCCCAGCTGGCATTTCTTTCCATTTTCATCAAAACTATTATTCATTGTCATTATCAAACATGTTGAGAACCCTCGTTGGAGTTGGCTGGCTATATTGCACATCTTTGCCTCAAGTACCGGTAAACAAACCTAAAGCTGGCAAACCCGAGTGGCAATATGGGGAATAATCATTAAGAAGCAGCTTCCTTGAAGCCCTGACCCGTCAAAAACAATTATCAAGGATTCAAATGCTATAAGAATGTGAATCACAATGATGTTCCGTTTCTGACACCTTCTCTCCCTCCACTCTTCATTCCTTCTGCACTTTGCAGTAAACACAACAAAGAATTGTAAACTGTACTGGCAGAAGAAGAAAGGATATTAATTTTTCAACCTGGAAACTGTAAACTGAAAATACCTGTGAAGTGGATAATTCTGTCTGGGGGAGACATGTATTTTTCCCTTCCTTGTGTCAACACAACTTCTTTTGAGGTGTGCAGCGATGTCTGTATGGACCTGATAAGTCTCTTATTTTCAGCAAAGAGTAATTTGCAAAATGCAGACGGCTGTACACAGACTCTCCACATTGTTAATTAAATCATTCTGCCTTTGATGTTTTCTCAGGTTTTAATGGGAAAATAACAAAATTAAATAGGATGCTGTCTTCCCTCCTAGTGAAAAGAATGATCCATGGATGCTACATCAATTACTGAAGCTGAAATACTGTAAATAAATTAAATTAACCATAAATAAAACAGCATGACTTCCTAGTGAAAGCCTAGTATTGTTTTTCTTTAAAGCTGTCAAGACACTGGCATGTGAAGGCCAGCATATATTATTCACAGCTATTTGCAACTCATACCTGTTGCCAAGTGATCACGGACACTACGTTAAGGGAGCAACAATACGTGGATCTGATTCAAATAAAACATGGTATTTCGCTGTAACCGTATTATTCGAAATCTATGCAGGAGATTAATCAAAAAAGGACAAACTAAAAAATAAAAACATAAAAAAAAAGAAAAAAGAGAGAGGTCGCCAAGTAGACGCGGTGGTTTGGAGCCTTATGATTATGATTATATTAATCAGAATCCACCTTTCAGCCTTTTACAATCTCTTACAACCTGTCTCTTAATTTGATCAATAAAGATGAGTTCCTCTTCTTAATGAAATCTGCACTCAATCACAAGTTTGTCAGTGAAAAGGTCAAGCAATAAAAGGAGATTTTGTTTGCAGAGGGGGGGAAAAAAAAGGCACTGCCTAATTAGTTTACTCTGCTCAAAATGGGACAGCTGAAAAGCAGTCTTTCTGAAAAGTATGATGCAATCCATTTTGTTTAGTCAATAGCTTCCTGGGCCACAAATATGCTGGGAGTATTACATGGCGACCTTTGCACTAATCAATCCTCTAACGCTTTGTGTCTAAAGAGTAAAGTCTGCAAATAAGGCAGAGAGAGTGTGTTTTCCAAGCAGGGTCAAGCTGATAGCACAATACAGCCCCTAAGGTGTTGATGGCAGGCTGATTATCTGAGCGGTTAGTGTTTTTACTCTGACCTCTAATTACTTCCAAGGCTAGTCTTTGAAAAAGCAATTATGAGCTGGGCCAAACTCTACATCTCACTTTAATGGTTCAATAATGTTAGAATTTATTTGTTCTAATTTGCAAAATGTCAGCAATAAGCAGACCAAAAAACAAATAATTAAAAAAAAAAAATCACTTTCATTTTTCTTCTACAGTGTGCCACAGGGTCCATGTTCTATTAAAAATCAAATGTTTCTTTTACAGTTTAACCTAGCATTAATTAAATTTAGTCATCGCGTTTGGATCTGCAATGTGTACAAATGCGGTCAAACATTCACACAGCATACATCCATATGACAAAAAAAGAAAAGTAAATGTAATTTGTTATTTGGTTTAATATTTGGTTTAATGACTTTGTCACATATGAAGTTTGTAAAACAGTTATATTAAGCACAATATGGGATGCATGGAAGCACCTAAGGAAGTCTCTCTGCATTTAACTGCCAGAAGAGGGCATACGCTGTAGTCACCCTCAGTGAGTCGTTTCAATGTCTTGCTGTGTTAAGAAGTTACTTGAGACGTTTAATGCCGCTGCTAAGCCCACTGATGTGCTACATGATCTGGTGCCTGTGTTTCAGAGCGATACCAACAATGCATGCTTACAAGATGCATCTATGTAACACTGCACAAGGCAAAGAAATAGACATTCATTCTCTCTGGGATCAAGAAATGTGCAATTGCTGTTGTTTGTGTTTTTTAGTTATGCTCGAACAGATAAAGTGGACACATTAAAAGAACAGATTACGTCCTATAATATCCTTTAAGTTGCATGATTATTTGGGTAAAGTGCATTCACCGTGTAGCTTATCCACCCACTTCAATCTTCAAGTTCAAAGGCAAGCGCTGCAGGTAAGGTTGGATTATTATAAGCTATCTTGTAATATTATGAAGGTATGAGGCACCTGCCTAAATGTTATGTCCTGCTCCTGTCTAGCCACAGTTGTCCAAAGGCAACTTGACAGCATGGCCCCACAGACAGGCCCAAGATTAATGATTTGTGACAGCTTCAACGAGCCAGGATATGAACAGTCATCCTGCAGCCATTACATAAGTACAAACAGCTGTTGTTTCAGCAGAGGCTGTGATTTCTTACTGTAGCTGCTCCACATAGAACTGTGGCAGGAGAAGGGATCCCTGTCACATACAAATAGGCTGAACAATATTGTGGGGCAGCAAGGTTTATGGAGCAAGTGGCTGCATCACTGGTTGCAATTTCAATAGAGGAGGACAAAGAATTTTTGATGTAGTCATTCTTCCTCTGGTCCCTAAATACTGAGGTTTGAGATATCTGAGACATATGTGAAAACAAGTAACTTGGTTTGCTTGGTTCATACTGATGGCTTTGAGCATTCATGCCAATTCCTGTTGTGCAATTATAACAGCCTCCGTTATGTTTGGCGCTAATTCTCCTGCTCGGGCTATGTTGTGATTAGCATAGGCATGAATGGAGCTAGACTAAACCTAGTCGGAGAATATAGTGAAAGGCCTGCGATTACATACAACATTATTCCTTTTCTATTTCATTCTGAGAACATTGCCTTGTTCTGTAACAATAGGATTGAGATAGTCCCATTGTGATGAAAGCCTATTTTCAAACCTAGTGAATGTATGCAACATGACGAACCACTTTGTTTTAGAAGACAAAAGAGAGACTTGGCCTTGGCATGTGCTTTCTGATACGGTCTGCTTGCTATTTCTAACTCTTTTCTTTCTAGATCACCCTAAAGAGGCATGCAGAGGAGCTTTGACTAGATGAAAACAGTTTAGGGTTTGCTTTGCAAGGAAGGCACGCATGCCGGGTTGAATCCTTTTGAATGACCATCTAATTTGGTTTGTTAAACCACCAGTAGTCATGAGCTGTTATTCAGCTATTATATTACAGAAAAATACGATTTTTATTTAACAAAATGTTCTGTTGCTACATTGTAATGATACATTATACATTATTCCACGTCTTAATTTACTTTTTCCAGGAAGGTTGCACATTCTAGAAAAATAGTGTTAAAAAAAAGGCACCACAATCACCTTTTGTACAATTCTACATCATATTTGCAAAATGTCATTGCATGTCTGCATGCACTGTCCTTGCTTAGGATTCAGCAGATGGAACCATGGGATGGAGGTTATCAGCCATCCCATTCCCCTCTGGACTGTAATTCGTTGTCGACAATGTGCTATGGACCCTAAAGGCCTGCCATCTGCTTACTTTTGCTCCTTCCAAAGGTGAGAAATTTCAAACTCCCACCTGGTTAATGTTTTAGCCATCAGGCCACCTCATCACTGGTGCCAATTACATGTCATGTAATAAATATGATAATTGTTTTCAATAATGTAACTCTGGAATGTAAGTTGACAGAATACAATTTTTTCCTTAAAATCTCAGTTGTGTGTTCTGATTGGTGCAAGTATTTCTTTCCTCTATTTGAGCTTCTCTGAAAATTCAAAACCTATAAAAGGAAGTAAACACATTTGAATTCCACCTACTCCATTAACAATGAGCCCCCCCCCCCCAATATAATACTCACAAATGCATTCTAAGTTGGTTTTTTTGCCTCTTTTGAGTTAACTCTTGATCTAAGCAAAAAACAGAGCAGTGACTTAACAGATACACTGTGTCCCATGGGTGTCTTTATACTTAAATATTGAGCTCTTATCCTAAGCTTCCTGCATAACACTCTATGCATCATCAAATTGATCCAATAAGGAAGATTTAAGCCTCAGCTCCGATACGGATCTCTCATTCTAAGGTCAGTTACTGGGAGCCAAAGGTCATGGGTCATCTGCCTCCTCACACCCGCCCTTGATGTATCCCCAGCACAACTCCCTGAGGATCCAAGTGATTCCTATTCTGCTGATGAGTTAAATCTGCTTGAGCCACAGAAATCCACAGGATTTCCATTGGCCTTGTCTGCTGCTGTGTAGGACAGCAATCGTACTTCTTAGCTACATCAATCAATAACTACACAACATGGGCACAGCATGTTGCTGCTGATGTAGCCAATGCACGACGTTCTAAGTTTGTCCAGCAAACCAAAGTTAATCCTGCAAAAACTCAAGGTAATTCATCATGAGATGGATCATTCTGGGAAACTTTGACTCTGCATAGACACATAAATTCCTCAGGAGGCATAATCTTTTTACACTAAATTACTCATTCCCTTGATGCATAGATAGGGGGAGTGGTGAACTGTGAAACCATACAGTATGATGCAGGGTTGCTAAGTATAGTGCATGCAGCCCATAGAAGTTGTGGACAGAAGGTATCCCCTGGGCGCTCAAAGAAATGCTATGTATGAAATGGAGCGGCAAACTTCCTCTTTTTTGAAATGAGGCATTATGTATGCATCTGAGGATGTTTGTTAAAAACCCTTGTCTGCTGTCAGGCTTCACCTCCTTTCCTAAGCTCAGAGAAGGAAACGTAAGCTGTTTACAAATGCAGTATGACAGGATGGATACTGCTAACTTAAGTTTTGATGTCAAAACCTGTCACTGACATTTAACAAGAAGAAAAAGCAAGTCAGAGCCTGAAAAAAACCCCCAACTGGCATGTGGATGAAAATAATGCTTAACTCTGGAAGTGCTACAATGCATTTGCCCAGAGTAAACAAAGCTTATGCTAAGTTGTGATCCTATAGTATTTTTATTTAGTGCTATAAGCTTCTAATTATTTAGTGGAAGGAAATAATTATCTTTAGAGAATAATAGTAACTTATATTAGAAATAAGAAGATTTTCTTTATGTGTGGGCAGACTGTATGTTACACTGTAGAGAGTCCTGCTGTAATTCGTTGCCACAAATACCACTGTTACTTTATGTTTTTTATCCACCTATAGCTGAATGTATACAGGAAAAATATTGAGTTTGGTGAGAAAGGCTTTGGGCTGTTTTGAGTTCAACTGGGAATAGATTTTTTTCAAGGGCAGTGTGCAATCATGGAGCTGTGTTATTCCCTATGATTGCCAGACCACTGGCAAAATGTGCACACACACACACACTCACATAGATGTGCACATGGCATCACTGTGTGAAAATGTGACTTCACAACATCAACAAAATATTCAGAGGGAAGATCAGAGTGCAGAGACATCACACACCCAAGTCCAGGTGATATTACCATTTTTGTGCATCACTCTGCTCTTCTCTATGGCCCAACAGTTGTGGCCCATGCACTATGGATTAGCTAAATCTGTAGTCAAGGCAACGTGATGGATAAAAAAAATAAAAACAAAACAACAAAAAAAAAAAGAAGAGGCTTTTACAGCTAAAAAAACTTCTCGATATGAAGCTCGGAAAAAGAGGTCACGGTAAAAGCAAACAGAGAGCAAGTGGGGTATGGAGGCAGATTAATAGATTCAGTGTGTTGTTTCAAAATGACAGAGCAGATACAGTTTTGAGAAATCACAAACCTTTTGATACAAGCTAGCATATAACATTATTTTGACTGTCCCATGCAAAAACAAACACAGGTGTACTTCACTGTAAAATTCATGATTTATGCTTTGCACTGGAGTGAACTGTGTTCATTGATAAAAGCTCCATTTGTTAATGCTTAAAAAAAACACTCGACTTCAATTTCTGCTGGAAAAAGCTACATTTCAACTTTTCAATTAAGAGCGGCTTTGGCTCAGGTAAAGAAAAAAAAGTGCTTTGTCCACCAGGATGGTGATTCAATCCGCAGCTCATCCACTCTGCATATTGAAGTGCCCTTGGGCATTATACAAAAGCCAAAAATTGCACTTATGTCACTGGTGTGTGTGTGACAGAAAATGAACTCTGTGTTTAGCTTTGTGTGATTGTGGCTTGTAGTGGAAAGGAATGTCTGAGTGACTGATGAAACTCGAGAAAACGCCACACAAAGTTGTTTGTTTATCTTACATGACACGCATTGTACTCTGCTGTGATTGTCAGAATGACTCCTCTTTATAAGTTACAATTTTTTGTGATTTTTTTAAATTTTCTCCAACTTTGTGATTTGTGCCTGTATATATTTTGCTTCCCTGTAGTGCTTTGGAGGGGGTGGGTGGGGGGTCTTAAATAATGAAAGGGAAATAACTTCAAAGAGATTAACTCATCAGCTTTGGATAATAATGAAACAATGAGGTAGCACATCATTTTCTTTTCCTTTCACAGCCACTGTATTAGAAATCAGAAAAGAACATGTAGAGTGATTTCATTATGTTTTTGTCTCTCTAGCTGTCTTTTACTGCCATTTCTATTTTTTTTTTTTTTTAAGCAGTCTTTTGTTAGAAGGAATAATTCAGTTCAAGGGAAGTTTACTAGCACCCACTCAACCACGGTTGATCTTCCATCACTGCCAGCAGCAGTGAAAAGCCAAGGAAGAAGTCAAGGAAGATCATGAGCCTTACTGCAAAGAAAAAATATTTGTTTTCCCTTTTGGCTTATAGTAGCAGCCAACTTTGGTATTCAGAAAGTCAGCGAGCACCTTATGAGGACCAAGCATTATTAGAGAATCATACAAATGTGCCTGGACTGTGAGTGTAGTATGACTTCAAGCTTGTTAAAGGGGCCTGGTCAAGTTATGTCAGATTTTAACAGCCATTCGCACAGATTGGCCTCGCCGGCATTCTGAAGGCCCATAAAGCCTGATTCATCATCCCTATCACTTGCAGAGGGCATGCTGAAGGCAGGGAAAGAGCAGCTCTCAGGTATGCTAAAGTCATTCATGATGGAATCTGTCAACTCTGCAAATGGCTCCCTTTCACCCCGCTGCCTAGTGCATTTTATCAGCAGAAAGAGTCGGTGACAGAAACTCTATTGAACTCTGACTGTCTCTCCACACACATTATTTTGCTCCTTTGAGAAACATTTGTATTAGGACAGTGCAAGATTATCAGTCAAATTTGGGCCTGGCATGAGAATAATAATAAGAGCTAAGTAGGTAATACTTGTCAAAACCCCGACTCCCATTGTTTGCCAGTAGTATCCCTGCACAGCGCTTCTTTTTCACCTTCCCCCTAGTAATCATAATTATATTGGGAAATTCTATTTGTTGCAAGGCTGCTGACAACCCTTGAGAATGGAAAATACAATTTAATAATTTGCTGCTGCCGACACATCTTCAAGCACAGCAGGATTCAGGGGCAGAAGACAACGGGAGGGCTTTAGAAGCATTATGGATGCTATTGGATCATTTTTTGAGTGACAGATAACAAGCTTGGAGGCCCAGGGAAGTTCTCCCTAGATGAATATAGTCTGCTTTGTGCCAGTTAACAGATATGTTTATTTTTGTCATTAAAAACAGTGAAAATGTGGAAATAAAATTGATTATCCACACTATTTTCATTGTGTTTGCTAAATCAATAACTGTTTTTTCATATGCATAAAATATTTATCATTCATTCTTTCCCTTAAAAGCTATTCTGTCCCAGATTGTAACCACAAATGTGCTAATACGTAACGCAAAAATATGCGCCATTGATACAAAGGATGAATACCATTTTTTTTGTGGTGGAAAATTGAGTATCGGAGTGTGGATCTTGGCATACCAGCTGCTGGGCTGCCTCCTTACATTCTGTTTCCCCCCACTAGTCCAATTTCATATTGATGAGCTCTGCAGCAATTCAAATTGCATGTCTTCTTTAAACATTTAACTAGCAAAGAGAGCAATCACAGTCTTTGCTCAAATCCTGCCTCTGTTGAAAAATGCAAATGCCACTGCTGTGAAAGGAAAATCAGAAACTAGGTAAGCTACCTGAAGAAGTTCAGATTTTCCACTTAATAAAAATTGGCTTTGTCTTACCAACACAACCCAGGCTGTGTGTTTAGCCAATTCACATAATGGATCCTTTGTAATTCACCTTCCAATAAAAATCAATAGTAATACTGATTTGTAACTTCACCATTTGTTTCAAAATAAAACTGCAACTTGCTCTCAAGGATTTGCCGTGGTGCATATGTACTGCTGAAAGGATAATAACTGCATATAAGAAAAAAAGCCTTTGTCTAATATTTGTGGAATCCATGGATATATTGACAGTGTTTTAGAACAAAAAGTCTTCCCTGTACTATCCTGAGACCACATTTGTTATTTGGGTTTTTTTTAAGCTAAGGTTTACATGAATTATTTAAAAGAAAAGTAGAAACACTGCATTACCGCAAGATTGGATAGAAAAATATTATTACCCCATGATTACTTAAAAAAACCCAACAACAACAAAAAACAACTACAAACGAAAATCAAGAACAAAGGGTTCTCTCAGCATTATTCTGATGATATAACAGCAGTATGCTAAATGTGTCACATGCCTAAAACTAAATGAGTTCATATTACAACACTAGCTGGCCTGAGAAAGTCAAGCTAACAGTGCTTTGAGGTAAAACTACACTTGAAACACACAGTGTTTGCAGTAACAGGAGCAAAACATATGGAAGAAAATACACTTGTGAAATAACCTAAATGTTTGGGTCCATTTTTTTTTTCATCCTTGGCTTTTATAGTGCTGATTCTGGTTGCTCCCAAGAAAGCTGCTTAAAAATGATAATCCAGGGAAGGAAGGGAGGATCTCCACAGACCTGCCTCAAGCCTGCTTCCAAAACTATTAAGAAATATTATGCATCCTTCCAGAGAAACCAGCCTCACTCTGCCTCTTGCAAACGCTTCCTCCTTTATTCTTTCTGACAAACAAGTGTTGGAACAAAAATGTAAGTAACTGTAAAATACAAGATTCATAAGAAATGTTTTTGTGGGTTTGTGAACGATTTTCAAATATGCAAACGTCTTCAGCCACCCTTTCTTATTTTGAAACATACATCAAAATATTGAAATATGGCAAAAAAAACAGAGTTTGGACAATTATGATGAGCTTGAAAGTCAAAATTTACTATGACTACCTTTATTCTTCAACACAGCTTGACCTCTCTTTAGCAGCGTTCTTGTAATTTCTTTAAGTAGTCTTCAGAAATAGTTATCCAGGCTTCTTGAAGGACATTCCAAAGCTCTTCTTTGGATATTGGCTCCCTTTTTGTTCCGTTCTCTGTTAAGATGTTGGCATCTGTGCGTTGGAGAGGCCAATCCGTGACTGATAGTGTTCTACTATGTGTTTTTCTACCCATGTATGCTTTTACAGCATTGGTAGTGTGTTTGGGATCACTGTCATGTTGAAAAATGAAGCCATTGCCAATCAGATGCTTTCCAGATGGTATTGCATGGTGGATCAAAATCTGATGGTACTTTTCTGCATTCATAATCCCATCAATTTTAACAACATCCCTGAAACTGCTAGCTGAAATGCAGCCCTAAAACTGTGACTGTCTTGCCATGCCTCCACAGTATTTTACAGATGGCTGTAGAAACTCACTGTTGTACCTCTCTCCTGACCTCCTCTCTATAACCTGACAATGGTTTGAACCAAACATTTAAAATATGGATTTTTCACACCATGAGACATGTTGCTGCTCATTTTCTTGTGTAATTTTGAATACATATCTACATCTGCTGTAGCCTAGGTGTTTTTTTAGGATTACCACTTCTTTCGTAATGGTCCAGTTTCCTCAAATGTTTTCAGGACACACTGCAACACATGCAAGTTTTTTCTTGTTGTGTATCACCTATGTGGTGGAAAAAATGTTGTTTTATGGCTGTCATACTTTGTTTGGTTTGAAATTCTTCATTCAACTGAAGGAATGGGAACAAATGGCATGCTTTTGCAGCAGACTGTTAGCAACAAAGTGCCGAAACATACAATTTAAAATTGGTTCTTTCTAAGTTGCCTGTTATGTGTAGACACAAGATGGTTCAATCTATAGGTTTAGTTACCTTTTTAGTGGCCTTCAAGAATTCAAGGTCAGTGTTAAGTAACTTAACACTGACATATGAAGACAAAAACATTCTTCTGAAAATATTGAGGTTCAACATTGGACTGAAAATGAAAGAAAAAACAGGCAATATCCAACAAACTTTGAAATACCTTTAAAAAGAACTAGCCCACTTAAAATTGCAAGACAATCTGGCTCCTTGGAAGCAAAATATAAAGGAATGAATGCTGACCCAAGACGTTTGTACAGTACTGTTTCTACAATTTTTAAAATAATTATTAAAATGTCTGTTTTAATGTTACTGTATGTATTCTGCTGTCTAACCAACAATGGTGTTAGTATCCCCACTTTAAACACAGGATGCCTGATTAAGTGCAAATATTTAAAAGATTTTACAAGAGTTGCTCTGCATCTGGATGAACCTACAAAAAATTGAAACTACAGTCACAAATTTACTACACAAACAATCCAAATCCTAAAACAGCGCATAGAAGAGAATTGATTGCATGCCTTTCAGATTTATATCTCCTGTAACAGTGCCACTGGCAAACTGGGGGACTTTTAAAACACATGTAGCAAACAGTTCATCCTCAGTCAGAGAGTTTTGCAGATAACCAGTGGTGGTTGAGAGATCCACCGCATGTGCACTTCATTTACATTCGACTGTGAATTTTTTTGCGGCATAACAACAAGTTGCATTAAATTGACTTAAAAGTTGTCTTAAAAATGTATAACCTTATGGGTACTTGAAAGCCTGTGATGTGCAGTATTTCTACATGAAGAAAAACATTGTAAATTTGAATATCTGACAAATATGTGTTTTAATATGTGATCTGCCACACACGCAACCTTTTTTTTTGACTCCCATCTAAATTGCAGGAAAAAATGGCATTATCTATGAACCTATGAGCTACGGTGATCACAAGGAAGTTTTTTTGAAACCTTTTTCATCTAGTAACAGCCAGCCACCTCCAGCAACCACTCAACAACTGATTTGAGAATACGCATTTTTCACACAGGACTGGTTGGTGCCAGGGGGATTACCAGCCAGCTAATATAATATAATATAATACAATATAATATAATAAGTGTATTGGATTTAGTGGCTAAGTTTAAGAAGAAAAAACTAACTTCTGTAAAACAAGGAAGGACAGAGAGAGTCCACATGGTGGACTCTGTGGAAGAGAACCCACTCCCATGTAGATATAAAGCATTCACTGAACGCTAATAAAAACATGGAAGGTCCTATTTTGAGATGATAATAGATAATGAACACACAATTATAAATATTCAATTTTAATCACTAGAATCCCATAATTCCTACAGAAAGAGAAGGGCACTGTCTTGCCCTGTCTTATCAGTAATTTGTGGATTTACTTGGTCAGTATGGGTTTTAGTTTAGTTTAAACACACTGCTTTGTCAATATCCATCATTGCTGAAATCCTTATAGCACACGCAGTGTTCAACGACTCCTTTAATGACGGTCTCTCTTGTGGCATATATGTCAATTTGTCTGGTGATTTATTTGTTGGCTGACTGGCCTGGTATCACCTAACTCATTCAGGTAGACAGAGTGTGTATGTGTGCGTGTGAGTCACAGTGGGAAAAAGAATGAGAGAGAGCGAGAGAGAATGAGAGAGACAGCCTATGCAATGCAATCATACTTGGCCTGCATCCACTCACGTTGTAATGGGAAAAGCAGTGTGCAAGCAAAACTCTCATGAGAAAACAGGGAAAGATGAGAAAATAAGTGGGTCAAGCACTAGGCGTGAGGGGCAGGATTGGCGAAGAGGACACCAGTGAAATCAATGCACATCTCAAGGCTTGCTTTGGTGGGATATCGAACACCAGAAAAGTGTACTGTGGTGGTAAATGATGGGCTAAAAGCTGTAGGTGCCCTATCTGAGTTTGATTATCTCATTCCCAAGGTATTCGTCGTCATCATATCTTGTGAGATGAGTATAATAATAGTTGTGTATTTTTGCTGTTACAGTAAATGCTACCCAAATTGTTAGCCATTATAACGCTTGTCTCCTGAGATAGAAGCAATGATACTTCACGGGCATCCTGGTGTTAAAGAAGCTAATTGTTTCTGTCAGTTCCTGAGCAAACACGAACCGGCCTTCACAGCATTTACCGGGGACATTAAAACACAAATTACAAACAAACAATACTCACAAAAACCAATACAGTTTTAACATCTGACCTTAACCTTCATACATTTGCATTTCCATATTCTAATTTGACATATTTCAGATTTGTATTAATGAAAATTGCTCCTTCAGAGGAAACTTGGCAAGGTTCGCACCCATTAGTGAGTTGGGAGCTGCAGCACAATGATCAGTTTTTATTAAAAGAAATATTATTAGTTTAGACTCTCCAGTACAAACACAAGGTGAAGTTAACCGATCTAAGAATATACAAACAAAAAAAAAAATCAATGGAATTCAAAAAAACATGTTTCACAAGGTCAACATGTTATCTGACTGAGTTGTCAATATTCAACAATTCAAATTATCTTTCTATTCTACATATTTGGAGGGAAGAAATAATCATTTCAAGATTTCAAACTGAATCAAATAACAGTATTCCCCATTAATGCTATAAAAATGAAATTCATTTTAATTATTTTAAGGTTTTTAAGAAGCCTTTGATGAACATGGTTTGCCATAAAGAAAAGATGTTTGCAGGCTGAGACTTCGTAGCTGAGGTGAGTCCATGACTGACTCGGGGGGATGGAGTTAGCTGAGTCATGTTTGCAATAAAATCAGGCTGTAAACACTGTAGAAGCTTTTGATTTTCATGTATATGGACTACTCCAGGTTGAAAGGGTTTAAGAATCTGCACTGCTGACTAGTTTTCTGAGCTCAAAAAGTCAAAATTGTGGAGTGCATGCTGAGCACACATAAGCATAAACTATATCTGTACAAATTTGAACCAAATTAAGGGTCCGAACTGAAACTTAGAGTTTTGTGGTACACATGCAGCAATGTTCAATTCTTTGAACTGCTCTAGTTATCTGAGTTTAAGTAACCTCGCTGTTGTTTTTATTTATTTTTTGACACACTGAAACCTTTTTAGGCTGTTGGCTCAATTATCTGGGATGTTGCTGTGTTGAATCCGAAAATGCTCTGTCAAAACAGTAGCCCTAAGACAGGTAGCTTTTTTCTATAAAGGGAATCAACATATGGAATCCGTTACACACAGCACAAAATTGGGGCTCTTTCAGAATACAAAACAGAACACTTTCCAGGGTCTGTCTCTGTCTCTCTTTTTCCCCCACCTTCAGCAGTGCACTATAAATGTTCTGTGCTTGAAATTTACTGTTCATGTATTTTCACCCACCATTAACACAATGGGGCATTCATACCCTTAAGCTTCTTCAAAATTGGCAGAAAAAATAAAATAAAAAGCAAAACAAGAGTCCTCAGGTGTGAATTTCGCTGTCACATCTCTATTATTTTGTGAATCAATATGATTTCTTTTTTTTTTTAGTAAGCATTTTCATTTGATATAAATCACCACAGGTCTAGATTGGTGAAGGAAAAAAAAATCTCATTTACAAATTGTGTCCTCATTTGTTAGCGGCACAGCACCTCAATTACCCAGTGAGCAGGTTTTTATTTATTCATGCAGACAAAGTCACGTATTCATGAGGATTAACCCAAAACTCGCTCATAGACTGGCAGGCACAGATTGCATATTTTACCATATGAGCAATAGCTGACGCATTTACCCTCAAAAGATTGAGACAAAGCTTGAGAGAGGCAGACCAGAGAGAGCTTTTGGGTCACTGCATGGTCAGTTTCACTAACTTTTTTCTGATTTGTGTTTTCAAGAATATATAAAAGGGTAATGTATTGTGAATAATATTGTATGTGTGCAGTGGAGAGCGTTCTTGCTTGGGAGAAGCGAAAGAGCATATGGCGCTGGAACCAAAAATAGGAAACTGAGTAACAGTTTGTTTTTGTAACGCTACTTTTCTTTTTTTTCCGCAATATGAGTTTGGTATGTGACGCTCCAAAAAAACAGTTTAAAATGAAATGTTGCCTGAAGAGGTCCAAATCTAACATTTACATCCACATTCATGAACAAGATGAGAAACAAAATAAACAATGTACGAATCGGTTCCCGTAACTACAAAAAAAAAGTCATACAGTAATACACTGAATGTCAGCAAAATGCATTCCCTTCAGATCAAATGTACTCTCTCCGGAAAATATCAAATCATCCTAATAGCCAAATTTCTCTTCAGAAATTGTTAGGGAAATCCTCTGTCCCCTGTCATATTACCCACATTTATCAGGATGCAGCATAGCCATTAAGTCTGGAGGTTTATCAAATTATCTGCTTGCAGAATGGCCGAAAAGGGACACATTACAACCAGTCGACTTTGTCTGAGCTGCTGCAAAGCAATATTCCGGGATGCTGCAGCAACCAAAAGCAAATTATGGTGAACATAACACAGAGTTCAGTGGAGCGTTAACAGAATGGATGGCCCTATCCTGATTTTCTATCTGTTGGGACAGATGTCGCTAAGTCCCCGTGACTCGTGAGGTGGACGGCCCTGTAAGCAATGGCAGATGCTCCAAAGGTAAGACAGATGGATTTTGCCAGGGTTTTATGGCAGTATGCGCATTTTTCACTTGGAAGAAAATTAACAGTAATAACTGCAATGTCTAGTTTGAAATGATGAGGAAAAAAACTCTTAATGTCTTCTATTTAAAATAACATATGTGAAACTATTCAGACATACCCTTGCAAATATGGCCATTAATAGTATGGGCCAAGTATAATATAGTTAAAGCCAAGAACATTTTTAGAATAACCAGCAGTCAGAGCTTTATAAACTTAAAAACAAAACTTGTAAACGACACAACAAGAAAACTGTACGGGAGTGTAAAGTATCAAATGTTGGCTTTGGTTTGTCTAAAACTATGAGTACAAAGTGTAACAAACATACATATGCTGTGCTGAAAAACCAGTGATAAGGGATAAGGGAAGAAAAGGCATCCATTCACTAATTATGTGTCCAGTTGTCTTTCTTGTCTGAATTTGTCGACAGTATAAGTGGGCCTGTGGGTGTATATCAGCGCCTGCTTGAGAGCACACAGGCATGTGTCTGCTGCACATGTGAATGTGTGGTGTGTGTGCTTGTTATATTCAAATCCTGGCTGCTGCACACAAGTAGCCCAAACCCAGTATTTCACAAACACCATGCCTTCTAATACGCTGCAATATCAAGCTCCTATTGTTGGATAATTGCCACTGATGGAGAAAAAAAAGAACAATATTTCATTCTGCACAATCTGCGGTAAACTGAAATCAATGAGGCCGAGTACTGTGATTAAAATGTGATCGGATCACTGACGACCAACAATGACAACAAACACGAAACAGAGCTCCTTTTTTGAACAGACAAAGCTGCTCAGTGGTTTAAATTTTGTCCACTGTGACCAGGATAATGGCAACCTATTGATCGTTTTTGGCATTTACGCTGAAACTCTAACTTTCTAAGTGGTTCACGTTAATTTTTAAAAGAAATCGTGACGTTATGTGAGACCTGTTTTGTGTGGAGGGGAGACTGGGGGACTTTTTGTTTTGCTCGAGTTTTGGACTGATCTCGTGTTGGGCAGATCTGCTTTTTGTTTGATCTCCTGCAGCAGGAGAATCACACTGAAGAAAGATCTACAAGGGAGGTTTTCAAAGACCCTTAGGTTGTCGATGCTAGTGCTTTGTGTTCGACCTCTCTGTTCTTAACTGTAGTTGTGCAACGTGGGAGGTTTGTTCAGCTAGATGTAGATCAAGGTGTATTCGTATGTATGTTTCTTCTGTAGGAACAGCTTTATATATATATATATATATGCTCGGCATTTAAAGGGTCTGCATGCACTGTGTCTCTCTGGGCAACAAAGGTGATTAATAAAGAAACCAAACAACAAATAAGATGTTTATTTATTATTATTTTTCTTTAAGTGGAATGAGTTGGTAGGTCAAGTATTAAGCCTTAAGAGTGATGAAGCTGAACTTCAGAAAAGAGCAGATTTTATGTGTCCTTCCTCACAAGACTTTCTCTTTTACTCTCTGCCGATTCATTAACTTGAAGAATTGAGAAATATTGTCTTGCGTGGTCTCAAAGATCTTCTTAACAAAATTCCAGGGCCACTAAACTGCACTTTCATTTTCTGTACGACTAAAATGTTCCCAAATTGACAGTTGCTGACTACCTTTTGCTTTTACTCTTCATGTTTACTTTCCTTCATCTCAAACATTTTAGTGTTTGTGCTTTTTTTCTGCATTATATGTTTAGAAAAGTGTAACTATAATTAGACGCTTCAAGGCAACAACAGCTTAAAAGAAGGCTTTTAGTGATCAAATGTCTCAAGTTCTTCAGGGATGAATTCAGCCTTTTATTCAACACGTACAAGAAGTTAAGGTGCAAGAGAGGGCTTTCCATGGTGCATTATATGGAACTGTATTCGCTCAATCATCCATTATACCACATGAAATGAAAGTCAGCATGAGACCCCATGGCACCTCTGTCCACACCACCATGTGTTGCATTAAGGGTGTATTATAGCACGGACCAGTGGGTCCCAGATGCGACAGCAGGACTGATCATCAATTATTATACCTCACTGGATCAAAATGAGCATTTCTGCTCATTCCAACATCCCCAGCGCTGGCCTGTGGTGGCTAAGCTGAGGCTTAATGCACCTCCAACCCCCCATCCCCTCTACAAGCTCAGCAACACCAGCAATAGCCCTCATGGAGGCAGTGGGACATGCCTCAAGACAACATCTGCCTCCCCTTGGTGACCTGCCGAGTTAAGCCAACTGAAGAATCAAGGGCACACTTGCAGAGGTCCCTGATTTTATCATAACAAAGACATTGCTGCTGCTAGTGCCTGTAACTAGCTTCGGGAGATGTTTCAGTCTATTTCTGCTAATACTATGAACTCACTCTCTCTAACGTTGCCTTTCTTTCACCCAGTATTTTCTTCTCTCTCTTACCATTTTGTCTGAAATGAACACCGAGGGATACATCCAAAGAACTGCATTTATGTCTGTAAATACTTCGGATACGCTGTTTACAGTAAAAGAATATTTTAGAACTTTGAAGAGTGTGGAGATATCTAAATGGGAAAAAAAATAAAAGGTTTTTTTTTTTTCAGAAACCACTGGTGTTATGTTTTGCTGTTTTGGCCTGAATATCTTATAAATAGAATAATAATCCAGAGAAGTAGTACAATTTCCACAAAATCCTGGAAATTGTCAATATTATTTTTTCTTTCTGAATTAGTATGACAGATGCTTGACACTTGAAATCCAGTGGGACATCTGGCTGAATGGAATAAGGACAAATCAATGCAATCATGCAGGTGTCAGGGGGAAATGGGGACAACGGGACACAGTCTGTCTGCTTGCTCGCAGGAGCTTCTGGCAAGTATTTTGTGCACCAGGTCTGCTTCTGCATGCATGGAGTGGCAGACTGCTCACGAGTGCTACATTGCCTTGAGGTCCCCACAGATGCCTCACAAAGAGCTCAGGCAGAAGTGCAGCACAAACTTGTGATGGTGGATGTGATGAATGCCTCAGCTTTCTTGCTGCGTAGAGTACACAACAATCAGGTTTATGTGTTCAGTGTCAAGCCTCCTTGAACTCCACTGTCATTTTGTGTTAGGCCAAACATGTCCTGGAGGGCCTAGCTGAAGATCAACCCCCTTGTCCCATCTGAAAGCCTCACTCTCTTTCTTCTCTCTTTTTTCGTGCACTCATTCAGCACAACTTCTTCCTTCGTTTCTCACCACACTCTGACTCCATGCGTCAGTGTTACCAGCGCGTGAGGGGTTCCGTTTCTCCATGAATACCAATTTTATCAACCAGTCAGTGTATACATTGATTGAGCGTGGATGGGGTCCCATATAATGCAGAGGGGAGTAATCCCAAGCATGCTTGTGCATTCAACACCCAGATTAAACGACTGTGTTAACTCACAATACAATTTCAAAACATACTGTAACCTGTATTCTTTATCATAAATACATATGTTTATATTATATGTCAACCAACTGGATTAACTGCTGGTAACTTCATCAGAATTCAGTTGGGTATGTATGTGTATGAGTACTGTTAAGCATGAGATTTATTGCAATTTTATGCTTGTGCTTGTGAAATTAATGATTTCACAGGAAAATATTGCATTTCTTGTGAATGACACATTTTAGCAGAAATATGCTAATACGTGAAATATAGACAGATGGCATCATAGTCGTAGCCGTCTGTCATCATATCATTGATGTCATTGCGGCAATGCTGAAGCTATCACTGTAAATTGAATCTAATCAAAACTGCAGTTAATCTCATAGCGCTTTCGTATTGGAAAATAAGGCAGAGAAAAGCAGCTATATAATTTTACTTTGGTCACAGCAGGCTGTTCTTCAAGTAAATATCTGCTTAATGTTCATTTTTCTCATCTGTCAGAACACTTCTATTATTCAGCTTCCCCTGATGCATAAATAATTGTGCTCTTTTTAGGACAATGAAACTTTAAGACGTCTTCGCCATATGCTTCTAGCCCGCTACTGGTGTACTGCAGAATATCCGGACAACCCAGGTCAATAACATTAAAGGCTGAGAGAGTTGGTGAAAATACAACTCGTGTGATGCTGTGGTCTGCTCAGCCTTCAGGAGACATATTGATGCACAGTTATTTTGGTCAATAAGTCCTTCTGAGCAGAGGCCATCCTTATCCTTGAGACCGACTGCATGTGAAAAATGAGAATGGGATGAGACCATGCATTTTAATATGGCGCAATATCTTAAAGGAAGGGACGCGGCGAAAGAAGGAGAGGTGTGCTGTGTGGGAAGAGAAAAAATGCTGTGCGCTTTTCACATGGGAAGCAACACCCACAATTATTCATTGTAATTTCAATGAGAACCGGGGGTATTGTAGAGACGGTTGGCTGGTGGTATGGCATGCGGCGTAATTCAGAAATGGTGATCGTGCTTGTGTGCGGCACCACACTTTGCCAAGGTGATTAGCAACATACAACTTATCTATCGTGATTATAAATCACAGAGTAATTTACTAACTTGCTTCCTACTGCTAAGTGTCTCCACATGCATCTGTACATGTGTATAATAATATGCACATCTTAAGTGATTTAAGAGTGGTGAAAGGTGAGCCAAGGGCAGGACCCCCCACCCAAAAAACACCCCAAACACTTCAATGCTAAATAACTATCAGCTGGTGGTCTTTTCTTGGTGTCTAATCATGGTTGAAGAATAGTTCAAAAATAAAAGTTTCTAAGGAATTCTTTTTTCAAACATTTTTTCCTACTATATCTTCAATCATTAGAATAAAGGTTACTTTTGGCTGGTCTCTTATTCACAAGGGGTCACCACAGCAGGTAGCTCCACATGTTAGATTTGGCAGATTTTTAAGGCATGACCTTCTCAACTCAAAGTGATTTGTTTTTCCTTCCAGGAAGGAACTGCAGATCTTCACATTTTTTGTGTAGAACACTAAAACTAAATAGCTAAAATGAAAAGAAAAAAAAATCTTGATAGAATTGATGAGAAGGAAAAAGAGAAAACAAAACTGCAAAAGTGCAAAAGTGCAAGTCAAACGCGTACACTCTTGTTATTGGGTTCAGCACTTTTGCTTGTTGTATTAACCCTATTAGTTGTTGTTGAAAAATATAAATAAATAAAACAAAGACTAAAGCATGTCATTTCTTCCTTGCAATATTTCTCACTTTGTAAGACAAGGTCTGATTTGACCTCTATTCTATGTGAATTCAATGTCGAGATCCTACATGTACAGTTCAGTTTTTGTATTTTGACCATGGAAATGACGTCAGAATTTCAACCATGTTTGCTGGGACACTTCTGGTCTTCCTATCAGTTTCCCATCAAAGAGCAGTAGCTTTGTTTTATTTCATTTGTTTTTTTAATCAGACAGAACACTGTTTTGAGACCCAAGAAGAGATATTCTTTTCACTTTGGTATGTTTTAATTGATTTTTTTTTTCTTGTTAAATTTCACTGGCCAGACACTGCTTACCTAACTTTTAGTGACTGGATATGTCAATATTATTTTCTGTAGTCACAGCAGAGGTGCTAAAACAGTGCAGTCAGTATGTTGGTTGCACAATCAAATGCATTCACAGAGGTTGGTGCAAAGATGATATTATTTTTCACTTTTACATCTTTCCCATTTTATTTTACGTCTTCTACATTTGGGATTTTTGTGAAAGCTATCTGTATCTAATTAAATTGAATAAAATATTAGCACATCTATATTTTATAGCTTCCCATGTTTTCCTCTTGCTTCTGTAGCGACTCAGAGTTTCCTGCTCTACAGCCAGGTGTAATCTCAGGTCATCATACTTTAAGGAAAGATCTTAGGAAATGTTTGGAGCTTTGTGGGATCCAAGTGTGTGATGAGGTTTTCTTCCGAATTTAAAAATGTATCTTGGTTATTATCTAAGGAGTTCTGACCAGAAGTTCAAGACAAGGCTTAGTGGTTGTTTGTTTTCAACCAAACTAAAATATATGACTATAAAAACCTACAGCCAATCGTGCCATGCATATGTCAGACACTGTTATTATCAAATACATAGCTCACAGATTTTTCACTTCAGGTGTGTTGTTTTTGCTTTTGATGATTCATGTTTGATAATACTGAGACCAAATCAGCTATGGAATCGAGGACTCACAACACTCACCTCTTTCAAACACAATATTTTACAGGTTTTATATGAAGCCTGAGCCATATTCCAGTTTGGGAATCACAGAGTCAGTGAAATGGAACAAAGTGGATTGCTGGCTGGGGCCTTTGAGCCGCTATCCTTGTTTGAAGTCTCTCTCCAGCCCTGCCGAGCTCAGAATACATTGTCCAGAGATACGATCAAACTTGGCAGCTATTGATTCCTTCCCAAATCAGACATAAGACTTACTGAACATGTTAACAACTTTCACATACGTATTTTAATTGTGTAGGTCTTTCAAAAACCCACTCGTATCACAGTGCTGCTGAGTCAGTTTCCATTTTTCCCCTTAAAAATTGTATTCTGAGGACACCCGTGCATAAATGTGCAAAAAGATGAGCCTTCCTTGTGTCACTGTAAAAAAGATAATGTTATTTTTTTTTTATTTTTTTTTTTTTTATTTGCTGATCTAGTTAAAATAA
>VUQG01000787.1:40906-53159 GCA_015106755.1 Etia nguti | reverse complement strand
TTAAATTTTTTTATTTTTTTTTTTTTTTTTTTTTTTATTTTTTTTTATTTTTTTTTTTTTTTTTTTTTTTTTACATGTGCACCTTACCGAGAGCTATTTATTGACCTTTGGTGTTATTTTTTTATTATTTTTATTTATTTATTCAGGCCTTCTCGTGATAAAGAAAACCACAAAGTTTGGAATACAGGAGCTAAGTGCCCCTCTGGCTGTCTATCATGAATCTGGCTGTCTTTCATGAATCATGCTATCACTGATCATGATGCAATGCCCTGCAAAGTGAACTACTGCAGCACATCATTACAGTGGTAGAGTACAGTAAAAGTACAGTCTCAATGAGTCATGGCCTGGAGGAGTCTGTCCGTGTGAGTTTAGATCGATAGAACATGATGACTTCTCTTTTTCGCTGCCTCGTTCTCCAGTTTGACATTGAACCACTGCAGGTTTACTCTGCAGCTTTCACTCAGCAATAACTAAATGGCAGAATGAGCCTGCCAAACCAATTAGCCACACTGGAAAGTTGAATCAGTGTAGAAGGTTGTCAGTGGGTTATGAGTCAAGCATGTCAAGATAACATCAAGAGTGACTTTACAGTATATTGACTGACATTAGTGCTGTAAGAAGTTTTGGCCACGGGAATGGGAGCATTAGATGAATGTGATCACAGCATGCCAGACAGGTAGAGGCACAGGTGAAGACGCTGATAAGGGGAATACCTCGTGGGTGTGTGCTGGGGCAGAAGACAAGTTGGGATGGTTTCTGAATAATGCCATGATACAGGAAAGAGTTATCGCTGGTTTCCTATCAGATTGGAGTAGACGCATATCAGCACTGGAAGACTGGAAATATGGAATGGGGAAATGCTTAACGACTGTTGATAAGTTCACCTGCAGGTCACAGTGTGCTTCACTAGTATCAGTTAATTCCTCCCCTTTCTAAGCAAAACTGCTCATTATGCAAAACAATCTGCCTGACACATCACAAGGTGACCTGCTGAAGTTCAAACTCATCATAGAATGTGGAAGAAAGGTGATTTTAGTGACGTTAAACGTGGCATGGTTGTTGGTGCCAGACGGGCTGGTCTGAGTTCAGAAATTATTGATCTATCTGGAATTTTGAGAACAGCCACAAGTACGCAGAAGAACATCTGTGAATGCATAGGACATCAAACCTTAAAGCAGATGGGCTGCAGCAGCAGAACTCCATTCCTGTCAGCTACAAGCAGGAAACTGAGGCTACAAATTGCACGGTCTCACCAAAATTGGACAATAGAAAATTGGAAAAACATTACCTGCTCCGACCACTTACCATTTCTGCTCTGATATTTACATGGTTGGGTATGGTATCAGTATTGTTGCTGACTATTTCCATCCCATGACCACAGTGTACCCATCTTCTAATGGGTACTTCTAGTAGGATAATGTGCCATTTCAGAACATTTGAATCATTTCAAGCTAGTTTCTTGAACATGGTAATAACTTTGCTCATATATCCTCCATAGTCCCCAGATCTCAGTCCAATACAGCACCTTTAGTTTGTGGTTGTATGAAAGATTTGCTTCGTTGATGTGAAATCTGCAGGAATGTATCTATACCAGGAAGAATTAAAGTAGTCAGTAGCCAGCTATAAGGTGTAAGCCTATACCTAAAAGCCTATTAACCAAGCTATTAAATAAAAACATCCACTAATGGAAATATCTCTACTTTCCGACGTGTTCTATCCAGGAAAAGGTTTGTAAGACTAAATGTTGGGGATTAAAAGAGCCTGGCACAAACACTACAGATGTAACTCAGGAAATAGAATTAGCTATTGAGTGCTGAGGATATGAGTCAGGTAGTGAGGTCACTTATTCTGATAATCTGTCTGTTACCTCAAGCAAGTGAGGTCACATCTGTAACTGTGCACACAGTTTAGATTTCCAGCTCATTCTCACTCTGTGGTAATAAAAAGAGGAATAATTTTGAATTTCTACCAAGGGGACTAAAAGTAAAAAGCATCATTAGTCTTGTTAACTGCCTCTGTAAAGCATTCAAACCACAGGATTGAATCTGAATGGCTGCGAAAAGATTTTCTAGCTTCTTTTTTAAAACCAGCTGAACTTTTGCCTGTGGTGGGAAATGCGATGCCGGGACCAAGCGAGGGCCACCCTCCATCACAGGCCCATCGTTAAAGAAGCCCCTTGATAATACACACATGCAGCGTGCACTCGAGCGAGATGTCGATTTTCTTTCTTCCTCACAGCACGGGCGAACAACTGACCTGTGTCTTTTTCACAGTCTGCACGACAGCCTCCCATCCAGGGAGCTGTTACTCCAGCGAGTGACTTTTCTTTCCGGTCGTTTGTGGAAATAATGGCGCACAGAGGCCAATACTCCACAGTGACCGGGGCCTGTTATTCCTAGCAACCGTCTGAAAGGTTCAGGACATCAGTCAGAGTTTTGGAAGCTTGTGAAATGTTGAACCCCCGAGTTCATTTGTGGGGGAATTTTTCACTTTTTACTTTATGAATTAGATGCATATTAAAATGATTTATTCACTCGATATCACTTGATTCGTAATGAGCATCATCTCAAGGCCATGATTTAAACAAACTTTGTCCTATTGATTTTCTGTTGAGGTGTCTCTTCTCCACTATTGTGCAGGATTGCTTTTTTTTGTTGCAGTCAATCTATTCTTATGTATAATGCACACATAAAGCAATCATGTGTTATCAGACCTAGCATTACAATTACACCTAAAAATTGATATTTCTTTCAGCACACCTTCTGCTTTGGCTCGCCAGTGAATTTCCAAATACAATCATTTGCAGGCTGCTAATAAAACATCCAGAACCACCATTAGCCTTTCAACAGCACTTCAAGTCTGCCAACAAGCAGCATGCCAAACGTCTAACATTATCATTTATTAACATGTTACTGACAGGCCGTATCAGGCTTTTAAAACTTTAACAGTCTTTCTCTTGTGTGGCCTTGTATGATCTTTGATGGTATTTCACAAAACATGTCTGCTGAATTTACCTGAGTAATACATCAGAATCAATGCTATTCTGACAGTCATCCTTTTAGGACTGCTAAACCAAAACTAAGAGTACACCTGTCAGCTCCTGTTTACTTGTTGTATTTGGTCTAAGTAAGTACATTTCTTGGTGTAATTTATGTTGGAGGTGCATTTTCTGGTGTCTGATGCCTAAATGGATATCTGTGGCCGTGTGCGTGTGTGCGTGTGTGTGTGTGTGTGCAAGCACTAAATTGGGAAAGCAACGCGGAGCCCTTGGATTTGCTTCTGAGTATTAGTATCCCTTTGCCACTGCCTGCAGGCATTTCAGCTTATTCATTTATAGATGTGCATAAATTATTTCAAAGACTGTAATTTTGGGAAAAAAAATTGTTTTATTGGATTATTACACTGGAAGTGAGTCGCTTTTCGCGCACCACTTTGAAGCTGACAGCTAGTCACTAGTGGACATTCCAGGCACCGGTTGCCTAGGTAACCCTCTGCCCGTATTTACTACAAGTTCATGTGCCAATCAGTGGTGTTCTGGCCTCTCACTGGTAGCTGCTTCAATTTTGCCGGACTCACCTGAAGATCCAAACCCTCTCTGGTAACTCATTTTTACCCGCAAAGCTCGCTGGTCCTCACCTGCAAACCAAGAAGCGATCCCACTCAACTGTACTCACCCGATTATCCATCCCTGGGATGTTTATCCCCTCACCTGATATCCCAACATAAAGTCAAGTAAGGAAGCTTCCTGGCCATATATGGATATTCGATTACACTAACCTGCAGCTCAATACTAACCTATCTCCTTGTAGGCACTCCCTGGTGAATTCCAGTCCTGCTCCTGAATATCAATAGTGTGTTTTAACCTTGTTTCAAGTACTTGGATCTCTCATTAGGGCCCTAACCACTTGGTATTACTGCAATTTCTAGTGTAAGAAAGTTAATTAAGACACTACTATGTCCTCAAAATTAATAAGCAAGCAGTAAAATTCTAATATTCCACTAAATATTTACCTTTGTCAATGTTATGTTTATAGTATGTGCGTGCATGCCTGTCATTCTGTCTGTAAACATGACAGTTTGAAAAGTTTTGAATGAATTCTGATAAAAACTTTGCATGGGTGTAAATATGACTTATATCCACTTATATCCAAGGTCTTCAAGGTCAACTTAATGATTTATTGATCATAAATTGACAAAAAGCCTTAGAACTTGGAAATGTGTGTATAAAAATGAGATAATAATGCTATAGATAAAGTTATTTAAAACAAGATATTTCTTACTTTCTTACTATAATTGTTTGTATTGACAACATATTGGCATATAGGGAATGAGATATGTGGATCACTTTACTTTGGGCCTCTGATATATAGTATCAGATATAGTTTCATGTCACATTTGACCTCTGACCTTACACTTACATTACTCACATCTGCCTTTATTTCATGTGTTATATCTTTAAAGAAAGGATTGTCAAGAGAAAGGGGCTGAGCTGCTGAGGTAGTAAGAAATATACAGTTCTATAAAATGATATAATAAACTCAAATTATTCATGTCAGTTCTTTTTACAAATCAATACTCGACTCCTACACAATGTTTGTGTAAAAAACAAGTCAACATGCTGCCCTTGTCTGATTTTAGCTATATACAAATATATATATTAAATACAAAACACAGTACTGTTCCCTTCAAAGTAAATACTCCCGGGAAAATGAACTGCCCTGCTGGAAGTTTGCGCTCTCTGATTGCTTCTTGTTTCTTTTATGAAAATATTGCAAATTACCATCATTACTGTGCGGATTTGATAGCTAAAGTGACGCGTTATCTTTTGCATTTACGATTTTAACATTAATACGCTGCTAAGATGAAATGAATGGAATCCAGACACTTGTTCATGTGATGAGATACAAGAACTCTCCGGTCCAGTTTGGCCTGAGTCATTAGGGGTTTCACTGAAAACAATCCAATTTTAAACAGCGCACAATGGCTATATTGTTACTGTGCTGCAGTTTATATTTACTTCAGCTTTGTTTTAACAAAGTTATTGAACAGTTCTAGTGTCGATATCTGTCTCATAATAAAGAGTTATGGATCTGGCAATGTGTAATTTTGGATGACTGAACATTTGTGTTTGTCTGAGTTCAGGGAGTTTACAGAGTTCCAAGCCATGAACTCAATCCATCACACTTGTCTTCAGTACTGATAAGCAGTTTGGAGCACCCTCGGCGACATTTATCATCACTGTCTCTGTAATATTTGTGCTTTCGGATTCTCCCGCTGATTTCAGTCTCAAGGTATCCTGATACCACGAGCTGTGGCTGCTTGTGTGGAGCGGAGCAGAGGATGTCAGTGGAAGAGCCTGTCCTCTGGAGTAAGCTCTGGAGAGAAGGCTTTACAATTGATTTACAGTCTGTTTGACCCCATTAGGCCCATGACACCTTTGTATCCATAGCTCTGGGGAAAGTGTGTGTCAGCGTATGTGTGTGTTTATGTGTTGCAGAAAAACAGAAGGAATGAAAGAGACTGGGGAAGGGGGCTGGGAGGTGTGGTGGGATGATACAGGAGGCTTCCAAGGCCACTGCAGTGCAGGGTTCTGAGCATTGCATCAGGCCCATGTTTATTTCATAAACATTCTCCCCAGCTGTCAGTCTGGGAGAGATAGTACACGCTCTCCATCTCCCCCCTTAGCTACCCACCGGGGTAAATAAGCAGCTACACACCTGCGAAACCGGAGTCCTCACATGAAATGAAAAAGTCTGCCTAATAATAAACAGCTACTTCAGGTCGAAGTCAAATTTTGATATCAAATACAGATTCCACAGTTACCTTTTCTCTTGAATTTAAATCAATTTTTTTTCCTCTGGCTTTCAAAATCATAATTTCCTCTCTGTGAAAAGCAGCCAGAGATGAATTATTAGAGTCAGAGAGGTCAACAAAGAGGCACATTAGCCCTAATATAACAGCTAAACATCAGTCAACGGGACTGCTCTCCTTGGCATCAAGTGATGAGAGATGTATGACGGGGGCGGATATAGAGGTCTAAAGGCCCCGAGTCCCCGGGGTCCCATCACCTTCTGCAGTCATGTGGAAAAACTCGCCAAAAACAAATGCTTGGATCTTCGCCCCGAGGCCAAAAAACCTATTGACTGTGCATCTCCTGTATTTATTTGGAGTGAGGCATTCATTCATACCCACACCAAGTGTTATTATGACATATCTGCCTTTTTTGCTGTGTGTGTGTGTGTGTGTGTGTGTCTGTAACTTAGACTGGGCTGCTTTTCCACACTGCCTGCTGGTCTTATGTAAATAGAGCTGTCAGCCACTTGTTATGGCCGGGCTGGGAGTCATCAGGAGGCCCTGGCAGCCTCTGGGTTCCTGGCCTCCATGTGATTCATAGCTGGCTGGGGACGGGTGGTCGGGGGAGGGAGGGGAGTTCAAGTCTGCCCAAATCCAAACAGTGAAGAAGGAAATGAAGGGGTATGGGTGGCTGGGTGTGGGTGGGGGTGGGGGTATATAAGAGAGGATAGAGGACAGAAAGGAAAAATACGGTGGTGGTGAATGTGTGTGAGGGAACGTAGGACAGAGTGCTGAAGGATGATGGAGCTCGAAGACACTTTGGGTGGATTGGCAGTTTGTAAGGAGACAAGTGCTGCAGAGGAGTTTGGGTACGTTGAGCTGAGGATGAACTCGGCGAGTTTTGGGTTTCCCTGACACTCTCCCCCTCCTCTCCCCCTCAGTCACTGTCACTCCAATCATCATGGCGGTTTATCCTTCCTGCACTCTTGCCCTCATTATTTTCTCGTCCTGCATCTCTCCCTTATTTTGCCTCTCCCTCCCCTTGCTCGCCGCATTGATTGGCATGAACCAATTTCTAAAACTTTAATTTCCACTAAACCCCAAGGAACACATTGCCTCCAACTATTCTCAAGCTCGACTCAAAGTTGCCGTGCAGTGAGGACTCATAATGATACCAAGAAAAGGAATCCGTGGCAGTATTTGAATATTATAAACATTAGCTGGAGGTGAATTTGGGCTCCGTTGCTGAACATCCCCCTAATTACTACATAGCTGAATTTTTACTTTCTGGGACCTAAATTATGAACTGCCAGACCTAGTGAATTAATAAATAATGAACTTCTGGATTAAAATAATTGAGTATCAAGAATTCTGTGCAGGCAGTATCCCGGGGCAGCTGTGGTATTGTTGTTAACTTCCATCACGTTCATGATTAAATCATGGCTCTTACTAAATGTAACTGTGAATGACCAGTCATGGTTTCCCCTGAACTGCAGAGCTGTGGATTGTTAACGATACTCTGGGTGCACACCTGTCATACAGCTTTTCGCTGCTGGTTGTTGTTGCTGAATGTCACTGCACTTGACTCCCGCAAAATTTGTTGACATGCTACTAAATTCCCTGACAAAATAGGTTTCAGAGGATGCAGCTTATTGCATAGGTTGAGTTCACCAGGTTTATAGTCCATGGCAGTCATATAGCTAAACAGGGATTTGTTTTTCTTTAAGTGTTGTTGGATTCAGGTCAAAACATCATTATAGCCAAAGTGTGCAGAAGAGCATCTTTGAATGCACAACACATTAAACCTTGAAGCAGATGTGCTACACCAGCTGGAGACCACACCGCGTGCAACCCACTGCTTAAGACAGGAAACTAAGGAAACTAGTGAGACAGTTTGCACTGTCTCACTAAAATTGGACAGATGATTTGAAAAATACTGCATGGTCACATGAGTCTCGATTTCTGCTGCAGCATTTGGATGGTAGAGCCAAAATTTAGCATTGTACCAACAGTTCAGGTTGATCGTATTGGTATAATGGTGTGGTGAGGTCACTTTGTGTCCCATCCTACGAACTGAGCAAAGTTTAAACAGCACAGCCTACCTGCATATTGTTGCTGGCCATGTCAATCCCTTTATAACCATAGTGTACTCCACTTCTGAAGGCTGCTTCCTGCAGAATGATAAATCATCTCACACAGCTCAAATCATCTCAAACTGGTTCCTTGAATGTCACAATGACTTTTGTGTAATCAAACGGCCTCCACATTCACTAGCTCACAATCCAATAGTGCGCCTTTAGAAAGTGGTGGAACAGGATATTCATATAATGTGAAGTTTACAAGTCTACAGCAACAGTGTGATGCTATCATGACAATATGAACCAACATTTCTGAGCGACATTTCCTGCAGTCCAAACTCATACTAGCAAGGTGTATCTAATGAAGTGGAGAATGAGTGTAACAGATGACAATATTATAAATAATATTTAAAGAAAGATTGTGGCATGAAAAGTTATACGGCAAGCCACGTCTCTGTGTCTAACCATTCCTTGAATGTTTATAGGTAGTATTGTGTCCAAAATAGAAAATAAAAGGGGTAACACCTGATCTGTTGTGTAGAATAGTCTTTTTTAAATCAAAAATTGAAAGAACACATCATTGTTTTGGTGTTTTAATTGAGTTTTTTGTAAATGTTTGTTTACGACTTTAGCGGTATGCTAATGGTAGCATTTGAGTTTGGATCACACACCTCCAGCGTTCTGTACTGTTACTGGCTGGCTCCACTTTTATCGTGTATTGTTTTAGTCACATGTTTTCTGCCATAAAGTGTTTACTGAAATTCAGTGCACATATCAAGACGATGCTAATTATGCCATTCTTTTAGAA
The DNA here is from genome assembly GCA_015106755.1 of Etia nguti. Lineage (NCBI taxonomy): Eukaryota > Metazoa > Chordata > Actinopteri > Cichliformes > Cichlidae > Etia > Etia nguti. Next base: position 44,480 of record VUQG01000787.1, on the reverse strand, counting down.
CATTTGAGATGTGTCTTTCTAGCTAGCAGTTGTTTTTTAAAGGGCATAAGAAAATTGACTATGTCTGTAACAGTGGAATATGTTGATTCTATTTGTTTATTTGATAAGTGAACATGTATTAAGAATATGAGAGATATGTTTGAACCGTAAATACACAGTTGTAATACTGTAAAGTAATAAAAGAGTGCATAAGTATGAAGTGGAATAAATAATGGGGAAGTATTCAGGAACGACAAGCCACGTCTCCCTGGCTAATCATTCCTTTTCTGGTTATAGAACACGTATATAGCTGTCGACAGGTGCTGCAACCCTGTACCTGTAACAATGACACCATTTTTTCAGGGTTTTAAACTCTTGCAGCTTTAAACTAATATTACTTTAGTGTTTTTTAGGTTGCTAAATTTCAGATGCTGAGTCAATCACGTTTTATTGTAATGACAAACCTGTGTTAACTTAAATATGACAAATAAAACTAAACAGAAACTAAAACTAAATACTTCTCACCTTCTTTCTGAGGGATGTTTCCAGCACCTTGTTAAAACTGTGCTCTGATGAATTAACAGGGACTACAACCGCTAACTAGCCACATAGCTTAGCCTGTTAGCTAAAGAGCTAAGCAGCTAATATTACCACATGACTGGTGTGTTTGTTTGTGTGTGTGTTTTATTGCCAAATGGCAGAAAATAATACACTGATGCTTTAGCATAAAATTTTATTATTTACATTTTTTATTAAGTACATTTTTTTAAAGAAGGATAACTTCTGGAACACGTCGTCGCTCGTTCCTATCTACCTGTTTTTTTTTTCCGACTGCTAATCAGAATATGCATGATTGCTGCAAAACTGTTGTGCGTGTGACCTTCTGTTGGCGCTTCGAGCAAGACTAAACATATGTTCCTGCCTTGACCTTGGCTCATTATCGTTTTCATACAACAGCTCTGATGGCTATCAGCATTTCAGTTATATCTTTGTGAATATTCAATTTTGCACGATGGTCAAAACAACCCACTTTATCTCCCTTTAGATAGAATTAAGTTTCAAAATCAGCTTAGAGAAACTGTTTCTCATTATTCCCCATGATGATAAAACTTTATGCTACACTGTGCGTGTGTGTGTGTGTGTGTGTGGGTGGGTGGAGATACCAGATACTGCTTAAATTGATTCTTTTGCCAATTGATGCTGAAATGAAGATGGGGATAATCTCTCAGTCTCACCAATTGAGCTTTTTCGCTCTCTTTTTTTGATGGTGTGTGACTGCCACTCATTGATTGGAATACAGAGTACGTATTATGTGTGAACTGATGCTACATGTGAGTTCAAAGAGTGATGAATTTGCAGAAGCAGGGGGTTTATCTGGCATGCGTTGAAGTGTTGTTGGGCCGATAACGGCATCAGAAACCCCCGCTGTCATCCCACCTCTGTAGGATCTTGAATCCTGCAGCTGAAAATCAGCGTGACGATGTCAGATGTAGCCTTAAAGAAGTTTTGCTGATGTTATAAAAAAAAACAAAAAAAACAAGGCCTTGGGGGAAAAATTCACAACAATAATCACATTAGAATATGAGTGTTATATGTCAGCAAAGTATCTGGAGATTGCTGCTGTTTTTCTCTGCACGTATTTATTTGTTTTCCTCTTTCTCTCACCGAAAATCATCACCTTGCCTATTTCCACTGTCTTCTTCAGATCAGCCTTTATACAGTCACAGAATAAATTTGGATTAATTGCTGCCCCGGTGCCAGCCAGCTAGCTCCTTTTCTGCTCAGCGACTGCTGGGATGGGAGCGGAGAAATCATCTGCCACCTCTTCCCTTGCACTATATATCCCTTGTCATTGCACCGCAGAAGTCTTGCCCGCTAAAACAGAGGTAATTAAATCTCCCCGCTCTCATTAAAAATACAGCTGTCTACCAGCGAGCACCACGGCTCCACTAAGCGAATGTAAATTTTCATTTCATGGTGCTGAGAGAGGAAGGCAACCACTGTGCCCCTGCCAGCGCTGTGCGGAATAACTACTCCCTTCAAATAACTGTCCTTTTGTTTCCTACAGAATTACATAGGGAAATGGCCCGTGTGTTATATAATTTGTGGATTAGGTGCAGTCATGGGTCTCTCAGTGAACAGTGAGGCTATTCAGGTGTCTTTTTTCACATACCAAAAAAAGAAAAGAAAAAGGGAAAAAGGTATATGGCAGGATTCAGAGATGTTAACTGATTTTTAATTGGCTTTTCCTATTAAAAAAGCTCAGATGCTCCTCCAAGATTAACACTGGGAAACTTCTGTGAGGTTAAACACTAGTTGACATGCCGTGCACATTTCCTCTCCATTAAGAAGAAGAATGGTTTTGCTGATTTTTAAAGATTTGGCTAAATTAAATACTGTACGCCCTGCGGAAGTATGATGCGCTTAGTGAGGGAGGAAGTCACGCACTTGGATTGACTGAACTTTAATGATGAACACTCTTTTCAAGGCTCTGCACAGCTGTTGTAGCTAGAATACTAAGCACATGGACCTCAGAGGCACGGACGCTAAGCCACAGACTCAAAGTATAGTTGCTATAGTGCACACTGTGATGACCCCTCTTTTGTCACTTCTCATTTTTGGCCTTGTCTTGTTAGTTCTTTTCTCTTCCCTCGAATTACATGGACTGAATTTTATATCTCAGAACATACAGTACATCAACAGTAAGGATTTCCATGGAAAGCAGACCTGGCATGGAGGGCAGGGGTAAGAGACAAGTCCACCTGGGGATTACACAGTCCTGAATGAATGCTGAGTCCCAGTTTTTGATTTATTTTTTTTGGTACATTATCACTGTATATATTAAGAGTTATGATAATAAATACAAATTTTGGTAATATTTTAAAAAGTTTCATCACTACAGGTACACAATTTCAGGGCAGCTTAACATGAAAGTGAAATTTTTTAAATAGAAGGTAATGTGGTCAGTCTGTGGTTCCCATGTGAGTCAAAAACAAGTCCAAAAAGTGCTTTACGAATAAAACTACAAAAGTGCAACAGTGAAATTGTTACTGATACAAAATTGAAAAAGACCCGATAATATCTCATTTGCTTTTTGGTGGAAATAAAAGAAGACAACAATGAATAAAGTGGAGAGTAGGAAAAGGAATCTGAATTTAGTGAAAGGAAAAAAAAGTGAAGATGGTGTCATTTCACTGGAGAATATGTGGATCCAGATGAAGAGCGGATAAAGTGTTTTTGCATTTTGCCAGACGACTTTTCCAAGTTCAGCTGTTTCTTGACATCACCCTGCACCAGAGAACCATCCCCATGCCAACATGGATGATACAAAGTACTCAAATATCTGCAACATGTTGCCATAGAGTCAAAAGAGAGCAGGAGGGCTCCAAATGCAGCAGCCCACGTTTGAGTCCGTCCCAAGGCCCATTGCGGTGTGTCTTCCCCCACTCTCTCTCTCTGCTTGCTGGTCTAATTTTCACTTTGTATCATTTTATAAAGTTAAAAAATCCCAGAAATTAAATTGGAAAAAAAAAAAAAAAAAAAAAAAAAGAAAAAAAAAAACACACACACACACACAAGGAGAAAAAAACATGCA